>CM033634.1:34494767-34624767 GCA_019453435.1 Rhinogobius similis | reverse complement strand
TCCAGCGCCTTCAACACCATCCAGCCGCTGCTGCTGAGGGACAAGCTGGAGACGGCTGGTGTGGACTGTGACCTGGCAGAGTGGATCCTGGACTACCTCACGAACCGACCCCAGTTTGTGAGAGCCGGGATTGTGTGTCTGACACTCTGACCTGCAGTGTGGGGGCGCCGCAGGGCACTGTCCTCGCGCCCTTCCTCTTCACCCTCTACACCTCGGACTTCAGACACAACACGGACAGCTGTGTTCTGCAGAAGTTCTCTGATGACTCTGCCATCATCGGACTCATCACGGACGACGATGATGCAGAGTACAGAGGACTAACGCAGGACTTTGTGGACTGGTGTCAGCAGAACCACCTCCTCATCAACGCGGGAAAGACCAAGGAGATGCTGGTGGACTTCCGCAGACGCCACTCCACTGCCCCCTCACCAGTGAACATCCAGTGAAGGGACATTGAGAGAGTGGACTCATACAAGTACCTGGGTGTTCATCTGAACCACAAACTGGACTGGACTCATAACACAGACGCACTGTACAGGAAGAGTCAGAGTCGGCTCTACCTCCTGAGGAGACTCAGGTCTTTTGGAGTGTCAGGGCCGCTCCTGAGGACCTTCTACGACTCTGTGGTGGCATCAGCCGTCCTGTACGGTGTGGTCTGCTGGAGCAGCAGCATCACAGAGAGGAGAGGAAGAAGCTGGACAAGGTCATCAAGAAGTCCAGCTCCGTCCTGGGCTGTGCTCTGGACTCAGTGCGCGAGGTGGGGGACAGAAGGGTCCTGGCTAAACTCACGTCTATGCTGGACCATGAGTCCCACCCCCTGCAGGACGCTCTGTCTGCCCTGGAGAGCAGCTTCAGTGACAGACTGATTCACCCTCGCTGTGTGAAGGAGAGGTTTCGCAGGTCTTTCCTTCCTGCTGCTGTCAGACTTTACAATGAACACTGTTAGCCCTGAACATGTGTCAGTCACCCGCTATAATCATGTGCAATACTGTAACATGTGTCATCCACCTGTTATAATCATGTGCAATATAATTTAACATCCTATTAATAGACTCTTACCTCACCATATCCACTTACTGTATATAACATACACTTAAGCCACTTTAGTTACCATTTTTACTGTAAATAAGAGTGTGCACTTTATACTTTATATTGTATTTTTTTATGACCATGTTTATTTATCCTGTTTTTATTGCATGCACCTATTTCTTTCATTCCTGTCCTAAACTGTGTGTTGCAACAGTGGAATTTCCCCATTGTGGGACAAATAAAGGATCTCTTATCTTATTTTTCTATTCTATTTTTGTTGTCATAAAATGTAATGTGATTGAGTCTTTGAGAAACAAAATACAATTATGCATGTGGTCTAACTCTAGTCTAACCACGTCACGTGCTTCTGTTTGTATCGTCCGACGTGCTCATTCACACGGCTGGTTCACGCGGCTGGTTCACGTTTACTGTGATGTCACTTCATATAAAAACATTTCAGTGATTTTACAGAAAGCTAAAAAAAATTCCTTCTATTTTATTTAAATACCGAAAAGAATTAAGTACTGTCTGCAATTATAATGTGCAATTACACAAAAAGGCTGGGCCCTCCACAGCATAGAACTATAATTAAAAGTAGAAGATGAACCCAAAATGAAGTCCTGTTTATCCCTGTGGCGTGTGCTCATTGGCGCATGATCCCAAAAAAGTTCTTTACTTCCACATTACTTCCTGATATGGAGGCTGCCATCTTTGCTTTAGGGCACCACGTCGGATCAGGTCGATCACAGCTGACCCTTCTCACCTGGACATGGACTATTTGAGCCCCTCCCCTCGGGCAGGAGGCTACGGTCCATCTGGACCAGAACCTCCCGCCACAAGAACAGTTTCTGTCCCTCTGCTGTTGGAGAAACACTTTATAACACCTGACACTTTAACAATATATTATATAAGAACAATCTATTTGCACTGCCACATTTGCACTGTCTGCCAACTGTACATTCTGTATATAGTCTTAGTGAATTTTTGATCACTGACAATGGCAATAAAGCGTTTCTGATTCTGACGTGACGATGCTTTGAGCAACATGAGCGACCACGCAGCTTACAAGTTTTTTTGTCAACATTAGCTTGTGTGATTGTAATTGTATTCTTCAAATGTGAAAGCGTCTGAAATGAAATAAAATACAACTACCAGGTATCGCTAGTCAAGCCTTTTCTACGAGCTTCTGTTTGTATCGTCCGACGCTCATGTTTCATCGCACATGTTTGCGGTGACGTCACTTGATGTAAAAACGATAATTTTGGTGATTTTAGAAACAGTAGAAGAGAACATTTCCTTCTATCTTATTTAAATACCGATAATTATTAAGTACTGTCTGTAATTATAATGAGCAATTTTAGAAAAAGGCTGGTTCCAAGAGGCTGCAGTACGTTACACGGCCACTAATCAATCTGGGACCACAGTCAGAGGGGGCGTGCCTTATCCAGTTCATTTAATACATCCATGATTCGGGTTTACATCGACGAATCATGTTAAAACCTTTATGTACAATGTAAATATGTGACCAGGGGAAATCTGTGTGTCTATAAAAGGAAGTGTTATTGTCTCAGAGCTAAAGGCTAACACAGATTAACTTAAATATAAAGCAGACAAACTTGATAAAAAGTACATAGAATGCCAACTAGAGTGTTTCTGTGAAAAGGTTAGCTCAGTTTGTGGTGTTATTATAACTTAATATAAAATAAATTAAATTAGGTTAACATTAGCTTAGAGACAAAAACACAACATTTTATAAAACACAGGTGAAGTATGTCTACTGTACATACAGGTCTTAACAAACTACCAGAGATTATCAGATGTTTCTCAGACTCTGCTTTGTTTTCAGTGATTATTAATTTATTTTAGTGAGACTCGGCTAATTCCCCAAAAGAAATGAATGGAGCAGGAAGTGAAGCCAGAGTGTGTACGAAGAGGAACCAGCCAGTGGGGTTTGTAAAAAGGGCCTATAGTGAATGAAAAAGTAACAATAAATATAGCCGCAAGCGGCAATGATCGGCCCTCGCCCGCGCCACGCCGCCGCCCCTCAACGCCAGAGGGGGGCGCTTACGCGCCCCAATTTCCCTCCTCATAAAATACCTGCTGCTGAATCCGTGGCGCTACCGCGCCTCCTACTGCTCATATTTGACTGAAAATGTGTAAAAATTGGTCAAAGTTTGCGGCTGCGCCGCACAAAGACTGTAAAACACAAATCCTGGATAACTTTAGATGGCCCACTCCTCAAGATCATTTTCACCAAATTTCAGGATGGTCGGGCTTACGCCCGAGGAGGAGTTTGTAAAAGTACAATGTTCCATTGGAGTGAGTTTGCATTTTCCCCATTGTAATAACATGGGATGTTTCTGTCATTTGTACAAGTTTGGGCAATATTTGCGGCTTCGCCGCACATAGACTGTACTACTTATCCATAAAATGTGGATAACTTTTGGTGCCCCACTCCTCAAGATGATTGTCACCAAGTTTCAGGTTGGTCGGGCTTACGCCCGAGGAGGAGTGCATTAAAGTACAAAGTTTAATTTGAGCAATTTTGAGATTTTTCCATAGGAATAACATGGGTTTTTTCTGTCTATTCGAAAATGTTGCCGAAATTTGGGGCTTCGCCACATGGAGACCGTAATACTTATCCCAACTATTTGGATAACTTTTAGTGCCCCACTCCTCAGGAAGATGCTCACCAAATTTCCGGTTGGTCGGGCTTACGCCCGAGGAGGAGTTTGTTAAAATGCGTAGCAGAAAAATATGCAAATTTGAGACATTTTCCGATTTTCCCATAGGAATAACATGGGATGTTTGGGTCATTGGTACGGCTTCGCCGTACAAAATATGACATGGGTCTAATTGGCTTTTTTGATCGGTAGGCCAAAATGGAATTTTGTGCAAAATTTCAAAAAATTCTAAAAAACTAAATTTTTTGCTCCCCATATAAAAGTTTGCTTTAATCTGTAGGGGGCGCTAACGCGCGGAATTTAATTATTTCACCTCTAGTAGGTTTCAGGTAGGGGGTTTAACAACTGATTCAAATTTGATGCAATTCGGACTTTATATGTGGAAATGGGAGCAGAATTAAAAATTTGAAAATTTCAGGAATTCTGGGCAAATTTTGCGGCTTCGCCGCACAGAGACCGTAAAACGTAGGTTCCTGATTTGGATAACTTTTAATGCCACACTCCTCAACTTCATTTTCACCAAATTTCAGCTCGTTCGGGCAAACGCCCTAGGAGGAGTTCGTAAAAGTACGAAGTTTAAAAAAAACGCTGAATCAGGTTTAGCGAATTTTGATCCAATATGGCTGACAATTGGTTGGGGGGATGGCGTTGCCGTAATTATATTTTTAGCTTCTCTTGTCACTATCTACCTCTCTGCCAAATTTTATGATTCTACGATTTAAAAAAAATTGGGCACTTTCCTATCCCGTAATGCATTTTTTGAACACTTGGGGGCGCTGACGCGCCATATTTTTAGAGGTGTGCAAATTTTCCTGAGACTTCGTCAATGTTCACTGGGTGAAAAATAGGGGGGTTGGTCCCAAGAAGAAGAAAGAAGAAGAATAATATTCCGATGCGAAAACAATGTTTCCCCTTTTTTTTAGTTCACAAACTATACATTTTCGGAAAGCGCGCGCGTTTTGGTATGGGTCCCTGGTCACTGGGAGACACTTTCGAGATTTTTTAGTGGGCTCTGCCCACTTTCTGTTATTTGCCCTATTTACAATAGTAATGTTCAGTTTTTACATTACATTTGTTATATGCACAGGCGTGCATGAGTTGAGGAACACATTAGTGGGCGACTCAGCGCTGGCGCTTTGCGTGGGGATGACAACGGCTTTGCGGCCGTCATCCCCAAATGCTGCTTTCATTAAATCTTCCCTTTCGTGCGCACTTTTGCAGGCTTCCCGTTTACAGCGATAATGTTCAATTTTCCCACTACTAATTGGTATGCACGGGCGTGCATGAGTTGAGAATGCGTTAGTGAGTGTTTGGAAGCGGCGCGCTTGCTTCGATTTCGTGCACTTTACGCAGCCGTGCCGCGGCACTCTGAAACTAATAGGCCTCTCGCCAGCTTGTGGCGCTCGGGCCTAATAACAGTTGCTGTGAAAATTAAATATACAAACTTGTCTATCAGGGGCCACCAAGAGGGTCTGTACCTGGGGCCCAGAATTTGGTGCTATGTCCCTGGTACCACTTTCTGAAGCTATTGTCTAAACATATAAAATAAATACTTCACTTTTGTGATAAAAATGTGATGCCTCACAGTTAATTATTCAATGTATAAAGTGTATACGTCTTAAACCTTTGGGGTGAAGATCCAACAGCTCCTGAGCTTCAGGTTGAAGATCCTTGTGTGGACAGAATGTTGTGATGTCACGTGAACATAACCCACCCATGGGTGTCAGAACCATGAAATGTCTGGGCCATTGCCATAGTGATTCATGATTATGAAGAATTGTCAAAAGCAATGAAAATCAGATACTACTCCATACTAGCATCGAAACTAAATACTCATTTACACATTTAGTGTGGATATGATATGTTTTTTAGAACCTGTGATACATATTTATCATAATATTAGATCAGTCGAGAGGCCGTGTGTGGAAGAAAAGGGGAAAAGAAAATCATAAAAACAGGAGCTCCTCTGTCTATGTCATCAGTACACTAAATGTATGTGCAAGGAACAGTGTTTAAATATTAAGTAACAATAAAGGTGCTGTACTTACCCTTTAGCCACTGGTCTCACTATTGTGCAGCTCAGACAGATGCTCACCTTGGGTAACATTATACTGTATTTATAGCTGTAACTGTTGTCACCTCAGTGTGCAGCAGATACACAGGAGACCACGGCATGTTGTCACACGTCTTTGTCTCAGAAACCAAAAACAGAAATGTAAAATGTTCTTCTTGAAACTTCTTGAACCTCGATTATTTAATATGCTTTCTACCTGTGGCCCATCAAGGCAACTGTTGTGATTTACGGCGCTACAAATTGAACTGAAAACCAAATGACAAGGCAACCTTTCAACCATTTTAGCTTTTCCTTCCTTCCTTTTGTGCACACCTCGAGTTATAAGAGTTCAAACATCACAGACGGGTCAGTGTCTCTCTCTTCATTATCAATAATTCAAAACATTAAAATAAATGTGATTACATAAATGTATTGTATTTAGTAGGATACATGCTAATTGTTGTAATAACAAGTCGTACATTTTACTGTCACTTTGGAAATTCTCTTATTAATAAGCAACCGTTATTTAATGAATCGGGTGAATTGGAACCTTGTGCCAAAAAAGTTAAAGATGTTTTTTTTGTTTTTGTTTTTGGTCTCTATGGTGTCGATTATCTAGCCTTTCTTATAAATATTACACTGGACCAATCGTGGATTGAAACACGGCAGCACGACGTGACGTCACCTGAAACCCGGCAGTTCCATTATCTTCGTCTGACGCTGCGCGCGCGTGAGTTATATCCGGTATTACGCTCGGCTATAACTCATCTTTACGTCCGCTCAGAGCCATATTCTTTACAACGCACGCGCTCCTGTTCTATTAATACAGCCTTTATCCCGCGTGCCCGCCCCTCCCCCTCCCCCTCCGCGCGCCCTCCACCCGCACGCCAAGGTTATTACGCTACGTCGGCGCGCGCTGCTCTCCTCTGCGCCGCGCGGCACCTCTCTCTCCGTGTGCAGCGCCGCGGCTGCGCTCTCAGGCCCGCGCTGACAGGACGCACTCACGTGGAGCGTGGATTATTTAGAGGTTGATTTGTCTCACGAGTCCCGCCCACTTCGAAGGTTCCGGAAGTCCATTTCTTAATCATTTGTGCCATTCAAATATTAAGAAGGCACGGCGGAGGCTAAGCAGCTCAACTCAGAGGTTTATACAGCTTCAGAAACAGATTTTAAATGAACTCCTGGGTCTGAGAGCTGATTAGCCAACTTTCAAACATGTAAATGTATTGTTTTTTCCCCCAGAGATCCCTAGAAAAAGGAACCAAGCGGTGGACGGTCACTGTTCAGACTTTTAAATAGATATTAACTAGGGCTGCACTAGATATTACAAAAGTATCACAAGTTAAGACAATAAAACCAAGGTTCTCCAAAATGAACAAGATGAAAAAGGTTTTTTGAGTCTAAATTAGCCTTAGTCTCGGTTTAGTCTCTGTAAAGTACTTCTTTTGTTTAAATGATATTATTGTGTCAAAGAGTATATTCAGACATATTAGCCACATAACATATCACAGGTGTTTAGTATCGTGCAGTTGTATTTTTGACCAAATAAAGGTTAAACTATGGCTTCTATAGAGAATATTTACGAATAAATTCTATTATTGAGGAAAATCCTAAATAGTTTATTCTTGTTTGACATTTTTATTTAATAAAGCCACTGTTTTTGCTGTTATATGGTTTTGGTGTGTTGTAGAGTCTGTATATTGTCACACAACAGCATTTTGGTCCGGGCTCCAGGTCTGAATGATACTGAGCCTCTGCTACACAGAGAATGAACAGAGGAACATCTTGTACATTCAATATTTTCAGACATTATAACCCCTTGCAATAAAACTCAAATCTATAATTCCCCCTGAAATCATGAATCTTCATGGATCAGTGCAGTGGTAATTCTTATTGTTCACAGATTTGTTCAGTTGCTTTGACACTTTCCATGAATGGGGTGGATCTGTAACAGGACATCGTTGGACCACACGTCACAGTGAAATGTCTGCTCCATATTTATTTATAATAATGAAACTCAAAAAGGACACTTTGTGGTTTAAATATAGACACAGTAATCCGATCTCAAAACGTCTCTAACCATCACAGGACAGTGTTGTGTGAGGGGGGGGGGGGGGGGTACACAAATCATTCATTCACGTGACAATATTTTATCATCCAGCCCAGTCTCCAGAAAAATATGTACATCATTTATGTACGTAGATATTGTACATTTTTGTTGTAAATACATACAATAAGTATGTCTGTGAGAATGTACACAATGGAAAATGTACATGTTTGAGGTTTTGCAAATGTCAATCAAAAACGTACAGTTCAATAATAATCCCCCACAGACTCTGACCCTCGTTTACAAAATGTGACGTGTGCATTTTCCACAAACTTTCTTACAAATAAAACATACAAATGCAATAACTTAATTATGTAATTATGTACGTGTTATTATTTTTCTGGGCTGCAGCATCTGATGCAGAGCCAGTGGAGCCTCTGTCTGTAGGAGTTACAATGAGTCTGTGCTGAAATAGATCATCTCTGTGTTAAAGCTTGAAAATGGATACAATGACAGAATGACAGTTTGTTTGCTGAATGACAGGTTTTGGAATTTGGGGGTAAAAAAAAGAGAAGTGTTTACAGACAATGTCTTCTGAACATGTGCATCAGCATTTCTGGTAATCTAAAGAAAGGTCTATTCCAGGGTACTGGAGAGGAGAATCCAACCGATAGTCGAACCTCGGATTCAGGAGGAGCAGTGTGGTTTTCGTCCCGGTCGTGGAACACTGGACCAGCTCTATACTCTCCATCGGGTGCTCGAGGGTTCATGGGAGTTTGCTCAACCAGTCCACATGTGCTTTGTGGACCTGGAGAAGGCATTCGACCGTGTGCCCCGGGGCGCCTTGTGGGGGGTGCTCGGGGAGTATGGGGTCCGGGGCCCTTTGTTAAGGGCTGTCCGGTCCCTGTATGACCGGAGCAGGAGCTGTGTTCGCATTGCCGGCAGTAAGTCAGACCTGTTCCCAGTGCATGTTGGACTCCGCCAGGGCTGCCCTTTGTCACCGGTTCTGTTCATCATTTTTATGGACAGAATTTCTAGGCGCCAGTCAGGGGCGTGGAGGGTGTCGGTTTGGGAACCACAGGATCTCATCTCTGCTGTTTGCAGGCGATGTCGTCCTGATGGCTTCCTCAAGCCAGGACCTACAGCATGCACTGGGGCGGTTTGCAGCTTCAGTGTGAAGCGGCTGGGATGAAGATCAGCTCCTCTCAAATCCGAGGCCATGGTTCTCGACCGGAAAAAGGTGGTTTGCCCTCTCCGGGTGGGTGGAGAGTCCTTGCCTCAAGTGGAGGAGTTTAAGTATCTCGGGGTCTTGTTCACGAGTGAGGGAAGAATGGAGCGTGAGATTGACAGGCGGATCGGTGCAGCGTCTGCAGTGATGCGGGCGCTGTATCGGACGGTTGTGGTGAAGAGAGAGCTGAGTCGAAAGACAAAGCTCTCGATTTACGATCAATCGTTCCTACCCTCACCTATGGTCATGAGCTTTGGGTAATGACCGAAAGGACAGAAACGCAGAATACAAGCGGTCGAAATGAGCTTCCTCCGCCGGGTGGCTGGGCGCTCCTTAGAGATAGGTGAGGAGCTCAGTCACCGCGGGAGGAGCTTCGAGTAGAGCCGCTGCTCCTCCGCGTCGAGGAGCCAGCTGAGGTGGCTCGGGCATCTGTTCAGGAGCCTCCTGGACGCCTCCCTTGGGAGGTGTTCTGGGCATGTCCCACTGGGAGGCGGCCCCGGGGTAGACCCAGGACACGCTGGAGGCACTATGTCTCTCGGCTGGCCTGGGAACGCCTTGGGATCCCACCGGAAGAGCTGGAGGAAGTGTGCGTGGACAGGGAAGTCTGGGCTTCCCTGCTTAGACTGCTGCCCCCGCGACCCAGCCCCGGATAAGCGGAAGAAAATGGATGGATGGATGGATGGATGGATAAAGAAAAGGATTCACACTGCATTAAACCAACAAAGGTCCTGAGGTTAGATCTGGGGGGTTGTTATGAGACGTCACATATATTTCCTCTTTTCCAGGTCCTTTGCATCTGTCGCTCATCTCTCTCGTAAAAGCAGCTCTCTGAGACCGCTGTGTGTCTGTGTCCAATCATAGGTTTTACTGTCTGAAAAAAAAAATGGTAAGCTCTGAACTCTGAAGGTTGTGGAAATGTTTGGACGTTCATACTGAAGTAGATGAGTGAGCAATAACTTTGGACAAACTTTGGATGATGAGCTCTGGTTTTCATGTTTTTAGTAACAAACAGTAGCTGATTACACAGTAATTCACCTTTAAGGACGCCTGTCTGTCTAGTTCTTTCTTTTATATAACTGAACAGTACCATATCTATAACACTTCTCTATCCAGGCCTTTGTTCAACAGTTTTTAACGTCACAGAAAAAACATGCAGCATAAACTGTTAGCAAAACATAAACTCAACCTTCAAGAACTTCTGTTTTTATTCTTATCTGATGGAAATCAATGAGAGGAAAGCTTCTGTGTCCTGTTCGTATTGATCGCTGATATATTTGAACAAAACTAAGCCCAGACTGTGGCGTAGTGTCAAAACCAAACCAAGAGTGAAACTGCAGCAGCTCAGAGCAGAAGTGAAGGACACACGTGATCATCCTGTATCAGACCAAAGCAGTGAGCATAACACATACACAGTGTTATTCTGTTCTGTAGTGGCTGGTCTTGGTCTCATCAACATGATTATTCATTTAAGGCTGAAACAAGTTGATAATCGTCAGCTAATTTAGTAATGAATTGTTATGTGAATACACACAGACTCCGACACACGGGCTGAGAACAGGACTCAGCAGGTCCATTTATCCCAAACACACAAGGACAGTGTAAGACTTTTGATTTGATTACAAAATTCATTGACGATTATATCAACTTGTTTCAGCAAAGTGAATTCATCATCGTCTTATATCGACCGGAGCATGAAGACGTGGCAGCTCCTCAGCTTCATCTTGGTCAAATCTCATATTCACGGGTCTTTGTGATCTACACAACTAATCGATTAATCAGAATAAATAATTGACAGATGATTGATTATGAGATTTAGTGATAAAAGTAGAAAGCACAGCTCTTACAGTGAGGGCATGTGCTGTGTTCCTTCTCTAATTTGTGATCATGGTTTTCTTATCTTTTAAATAAACGCAAGACAAGTTGTGAAGTTTATTTACTTCCAGATCACTTTTTGATGACCTCCTGTACGGAGTAGACTCAGCACTGTTTCTTGTAATTTATTTTTATACATTTCTTCAGAAACTGCAACTTGACTGATGTAGAGCTATAATACATATTAAAGTCCATATGACAGGTTCTCAAAATATATCTCAAAAATATTTATTATACTTTAACATCGGTGAAGTAGCAGTTTATGAGGAAATTGAAAAGTAAAAGTTTCAAATTACAGGAAGTGGTGCTGAGTTCTAGAAGAAGAAGAAGAGGAAGTTCTAAAGTAGAATCCCTCTGTGATGTCATTAAAAAGCGACGTACTATTGAAAATACAAAGAAAATGTACACAACTCACACAATTTTTGACGGTTTCAACAATCATTCAACAGAAGAAAGTTGTTATCAAGTATTATTATTTATCAAATCATAATTTATATGGATTTTGGCCCTTGTTTTCAAAATGGTTGCTAGGAAACAGTTTTGCAGATGCTGCTGGTGAATGGGACCAAATCTTAAATTTAAAGATATCAATTGTAAACCTCTCCAGTGGTTTACTCACATAAGTGTAATGTCATGTTTTCATATTCATCAGATATTTTATGTGTCAAAACAGACAAAATTGCACATTTCAATCTGAATAATTTGTTGATTGATTTTCAACACATTATTTATTTAAAAAAATATACAAAGGGGTTTTTGGATTTCTTTTTTTTTTTTGGCCTAAAAATTCAAAATTCACCAAATTGTTTAACTTTAATAAACTTTAATAAATCAGGTTTAGCCTCAAATCCTTCTGTACGTTAAGTACAAGATTCATATGGTAGAACAGGTTTGAGGGGTTGTCATCTGGACGCTGTTTGAAGATCGAGACACAAGATTCAGAGTTTTAAAGCAGAAGCTCCCCCTGCAGGTCTCTTGTGAAAATACACTGTAACTACACACTCGTCTCCAAAAAAACAAAACAAAACAAACAAACACAGAGCCAGTGTCTCTGAGGACAGTTGTCTTCGGGTCGGCCTCTGGAAAGTTGCAAGGCTGGTTTTCCGGCAAAAAATGTAGGGACACTAAGGAGCATCGGACTGAGGGGCCCAGGGCAGGGAAGGGCCCTCATGTGGTCTTTTCTGTCTCAGTCACATTTATTCTCTTTTTGTTTTAATAAACTGCATCGTGGTTGATTAAAGTGAAACTGTATACAATTATTCATGAGATCTGAGGGCCCCTTCACATCTTTAATAACAGCCCAGTCTGCAGAAAAATATGTACATCATTTATGTTTTTGTAATTCTATTTATGTGGCAGCATACTTACCTGAGTACGTCAACGGTACATATTTCGTCATTATGTTAAGAACGTCAATCAAAAACGTACACGTTACAGTTTACAGTTGATAAACTCAACACAGACTCTAACCCTAATTTACAAAATGTAAACTTGCTCACATATTAGCCCCGTTAACAAATAAAACTAGTGGTTGTAGTTTACAGTCAGTGTATTTTTTTTCTTCATGATAATACGTTTTGAGATGTTTGTGAAATTGATCTGGTAGTTATTGGTAGATTTGGTGGAATTAAACAGCAACAATAATTACCAAATTTACTGGAATAAATAAATTACATACATAATTACCAGGCCTGTCGACAGAAATGTGGGGCCCCAGGGCAAAACGCCTCACATGGGCCCTCCTCTAATATAAATTTATAGGAAGAGAGACCAATTTTGGGCCCCTAAGACCCTGAGGCCTGGGACAACAGACCCCTATGTCCCCCTGTTTACTCCCCTGATAATTATCATGTATTAGGGGCCCACCGAGAAGCTCTGTACCCGCGGCCCAGACTTTGCGGCTACGCCCCTGCTCCAGAGAACCACGAACAGAAGCAGAAGGGCCCCTGGGCGCGGTCATCACAGCGCGGTCCTCGACGCGCTGCCTCCGGCTCTGCCCCCTCACCTTGCGCCTCACATACGTCACCGCGCGTTTTCTGCCTCCCGCCGCGGCGCGCTCTGACTGCGGCACAGGCGGCACAGGCGGCACAGGCGGCACAGGCGGAGGAGAGAGAGAACGAGAGAGGAAGACAAGGAAGGGAAAGGGAGGGAGGAAGGAGGGCTTTGTGTTCTCCGCTTTCTGTCCCCTCCAGACGGCGCGGCAGACACACGCACACGGACCCGCGGACGGACGGACGGACACGGCGCTTCTCTCTTCCTTCATCGGCGGCGCACGGCGGCTCCATCATGGCTCTGAACGTGCTCGGCGTGACCGTGATGATGTTCTTCTACCTGCTCGTGCTCGCCATCGGCATCTGGGCCTCGGTCAAGTCCAAGAGGGAAGCCAAGAAGGGCCAGGGCGACAAGACGGAGATGGCTCTGCTGGGCAACCGCGGCATAAACCTGGTGGTGGGCATCTTCACCATGACAGGCAAGTCCCGGCACGTTTCCTCCCGCGAGCGCAGGACGGGCGAGCACGTGCGAGGAGAGAGAGAGAGCGCGCGGGCATCACCGGCGTCACTTTGTTCTCGTGCGTTTCCGTCTTTTCTGCGCTCAGGCGTCGCGTGAACTAGCTTAGATTTCCGCTATCTTCAACACAAAAGTCAATTAACGCGAGGCTAGCGCATCACCTGGAGCCGGAGCCGGGGAATCCCGTGCTCTGTGCTCGGGTTTTTTCCTCTGCCTTCCCGCGGCGTGATACGGGGTTGGATTACCCGTATCGTTCCGTCCCGTGTGCCGTGTAGTGTGCCGTGCCTGTATGGATTCATGTAACAGTGATATAGGGCCCAGTGCGGAGCGTCATCGCTGCGGGCTGCACTCCACAAGGCTCGGCTCATAGAGGTGCTTTATGAACTCAGCGGGCGCCTTTGGCTCCGGCAGCCGGTTCATCTTTTTCTAATAACGCTTACAGTAGAATAAGGGAAATGTTCGGCATCATGGGTTCCGAGGCCGGGGGTGAATATAGAGTCTGTAGACAATGTTGGGTGTATCTAGAAAATACAACAGAAACTTTAATGTGCAAACAGCAAATGGCCCAAGCTACTGTTGTATTATTTAATTGAATTCCACTTGCATCCGGGACATCCGATTTCTCCAATTAGACATTTATCTCCCACATGAAGATCAACCCTTTAAGTGCAGACATTAAACTTTATAATCTTGTACTACGCAGGACTTGGAGTATCGAACAGAAGGATCTGTTTATAATTATGTCAGACATGGTTTATTATAGGTTTAAGTCCAACAAATGAGACAAAAGTGTATTTTCAGTATACGATTTACTTTACTCAAAATATCAAAACATATAATAAATAAGAGTGGGATGAGATCTCGTGTCTCAAGATTGTGCAAGCATCCACAGAGTAATTTTGCGAGACTTTTTTGAGAGCAATAACCTCACCTGGAAGAATTAATATTTAAGAGAATATCCAGTTTTAAAACCGCGTTGGTGTATATTGTGTTATAATATCATATTTCATTTGTAATACAGAAAACTGCAGGTAAAGGTAAAGTAAAGTAAAAAAAAAAAGCCTTCTCAAAAGAAGGGTTACTTTTTCTTGATTTTTTAAACAAATTAAAGTAACAGAAATTTAAATGTAATAAAAATAGTCTTGTCTCTTGAAAATTCTGTCTCATTACACCCTAATAATAAATAAGCAATGCCAAATAAGAAATCCAAACTCCCTTCGGCACATTTTTGTAACAAATACAAAGAGTTTCTGTACCACACGACTACATTCGTTGTGGGCGCCATTACGGCAGGTAATACAGCGATAATGAATCATGGCAACAAGCCTGCAATTTAGAACTTTATCTGTGTCATTAAATGAAGCCTTAAATAACAACACACCTTAAAAACTAATCAAATTTAACATTAGAAATAATCTTAATGAGACGATTATTAAGTTAAATCATTGCCCAAATGAAAAGCCAGATCGCCGCAAATGTTTGTAGCTTGAGTATTGTGAGGCTGGACTCACTGCAGTCCATGTAGTTGCACAAATCCACTTCTCTCTCTGTAGATTATTGTAAAACGCTCTGTCTTTCTTCTGCTGTCGAGCAAAAATAATCCACAATCTCAGAAACTCTGATAAAGTTGGTTAATTGCGGTCGGCTGTGTTAGTTTCAATGCAGATTCCCCCGGGAAAAAGGGGGAAAGAGAAACAGAGTCTCTTTTTAAATGTGCATAAAATTGACAATAAATTGAAATAAAGGGATAGTGTGTGACAACTGCAGGAGCTCTATATCAACAAAATGAAGAAAGAAAACTTACTACGAAATGGTAGTCTGTAAAACATTAAAACTGGTAAAGAACAGTGGCATACTGCTTGTGTAAAATGGAAATTCAGTCTAGGTTAGGCTAATTAATCTAATAATCGCAGTTATCAGATTGTAAAGCATGCTAATCCTTTCTTGTATTGTTCAACAGTTTTCTCTTACATGTTTATAGTCTTAATGTGAAATTGAAATATGTGTAAATTCAAACTATGAACTTAACATGCAAAGCTTCAGGTTATCAGATAAAACTTAAGTTCACATGCTGTTCTGTTAGTGAGTCATTTCTCTTTGGCGTGTACGCTGACGCAGACTTATAGTCACCACTGTAGATTCATATCAGTAACCACTAAATCAGACAGGTGCAATACTAAATGAAGCCCGTGAACACTGCCCAAAACCCCTCTGCAAGCGCTTCTATCTCAAGAGATGTGAGTCCAACACACCTCAGGGTTATCTCAGAGGCGGCAGGAATGTGCAGCCGTGCCAAACCACAGGATCAACTAAACCTGCATTGATTGATGCTGCTTTATACAAATCAAAATCCCAAATGTGTGCTGCTCATGAAGTACCTGACAGAAGAGAGATGAACCCGGTGCAGTTATGGTGCTTTGTGTCACCAAAAACAAGCAGCACAGACAGGCCCGCGGCATTGTTCTAAAACCACGTCTCACCCCATGCTCCCTCTGTCCTCCCCCTTCTGTGGGACACAGCGTGTGGAGACGAGAGACACAGGTCCAACACACACAGATCATCACATCCTCAAAACACAGAATTATTAGGCAGGTTATCACAGGTGCAGAGGAGACAGGTGAGACAGGTGTAGAGGAGACAGGTGAGACAGGTGTAGAGGAGACAGGTGCAGAGGAGACAGGTGAGACAGGTGTAGAGGAGACAGGTGAGACAGGTGTAGAGGAGACAGGTGCAGAGGAGACAGGTGAGACAGGTGTAGAGGAGACAGGTGAGACAGGTTCAGAGGAGACAGGTGAGACAGGTGCAGAGGAGACAGGTGCAGAGGAGACAGGTGTGACAGGTTCAGAGGAGACAGGTGCAGAGGAGACAGGTGCAGAGGAGACAGGTGAGACAGGTGCAGAGGAGACAGGTGAGACAGGTTCAGAGGAGACAGGTGAGACAGGTGTAGAGGAGACAGGTGCAGAGGAGACAGGTGCAGAGGAGACAGGTGAGACAGGTGCAGAGGAGACAGGTTCAGAGGAGACAGGTGCAGAGGAGACAGGTGCAGAGGAGACAGGTGTGACAGGTTCAGAGGAGACAGGTGCAGAGGAGACAGGTACAGAGGAGACAGGTGAGACAGGTGCAGAGGAGACAGGTGCAGAGGAGACAGGTGAGGCAGGTGCAGAGGAGAAGGTGAGGCAGGTGCAGAGGAGACAGGTGAGACAGGTGCAGAGGAGACAGGTGCAGAGGAGACAGGTGTGACAGGTTCAGAGGAGACAGGTGCAGAGGAGACAGGTGCAGAGGAGACAGGTGAGACAGGTGCAGAGGAGACAGGTTCAGAGGAGACAGGTGCAGAGGAGACAGGTGAGACAGGTGTAGAGGAGACAGGTGAGACAGGTTCAGAGGTGACAGGTGCAGAGGAGACAGGTGAGGCAGGTGCAGAGGAGACAGGTGAGACAGGTGCAGAGGAGACAGGTGCAGAGGAGACAGGTGAGACAGGTTCAGAGGAGACAGGTGCAGAGGAGACAGGTGCAGAGGAGACAGGTGAGACAGGTGCAGAGGAGACAGGTGAGACAGGTTCAGAGGAGACAGGTGCAGAGGAGACAGGTGAGACAGGTGTAGAGGAGACAGGTGAGACAGGTTCAGAGGAGACAGGTGCAGAGGAGACAGGTGAGGCAGGTGCAGAGGAGACAGGTGCAGTGGAGACAGGTGAGACAGGTGCAGAGGAGACAGGTGAGACAGGTGCAGAGGAGAAGGTGAGGCAGGTGCAGAGGAGACAGGTGAGACAGGTGCAGAGGAGACAGGTGCAGAGGAGACAGGTGTGACAGGTTCAGAGGAGACAGGTGCAGAGGAGACAGGTGAGGCAGGTGCAGAGGAGACAGGTGCAGAGGAGAAGGTGAGGCAGGTGCAGAGGAGACAGGTGCAGAGGAGACAGGTGTAGAGGAGACAGGTGAGACAGGTTCAGAGGAGACAGGTGAGACAGGTGCAGAGGAGACAGGTGCAGAGGAGACATGTGTGACAGGTTCAGAGGAGACAGGTGCAGAGGAGACAGGTGCAGAGGAGACAGGTGAGACAGGTGCAGAGGAGACAGGTGAGACAGATGCAAAGGAGACAGGTGCAGAGGAGACAGGTGTGACAGGTTCAGAGGAGACAGGTGCAGAGGAGACAGGTGAGACAGGTGTAGAGGAGACAGGTGCAGAGGAGACAGGTGAGACAGGTGCAGAGGAGACAGGTGAGACAGGTGTAGAGGAGACAGGTGAGACAGGTGTAGAGGAGACAGGTGCAGAGGAGACAGGTGAGACAGGTGTAGAGGAGACAGGTGAGACAGGTGTAGAGGAGACAGGTGCAGAGGAGACAGGTGAGACAGGTGTAGAGGAGACAGGTGAGACAGGTTCAGAGGAGACAGGTGAGACAGGTGCAGAGGAGACAGGTGCAGAGGAGACAGGTGTGACAGGTTCAGAGGAGACAGGTGCAGAGGAGACAGGTGCAGAGGAGACAGGTGAGACAGGTGCAGAGGAGACAGGTGAGACAGGTTCAGAGGAGACAGGTGAGACAGGTGTAGAGGAGACAGGTGAGACAGGTGTAGAGGAGACAGGTGCAGAGGAGACAGGTGCAGAGGAGACAGGTGAGACAGGTGCAGAGGAGACAGGTTCAGAGGAGACAGGTGCAGAGGAGACAGGTGCAGAGGAGACAGGTGTGACAGGTTCAGAGGAGACAGGTGCAGAGGAGACAGGTACAGAGGAGACAGGTGAGACAGGTGCAGAGGAGACAGGTGAGACAGGTTCAGAGGAGACAGGTGCAGAGGAGACAGGTGAGGCAG
The DNA here is from genome assembly GCA_019453435.1 of Rhinogobius similis. Lineage (NCBI taxonomy): Eukaryota > Metazoa > Chordata > Actinopteri > Gobiiformes > Gobiidae > Rhinogobius > Rhinogobius similis. The sequence continues at coordinate 34,606,548 of CM033634.1, read as the reverse complement.
GTGCAGAGGAGAAGGTGAGGCAGGTGCAGAGGAGACAGGTGAGACAGGTGCAGAGGAGACAGGTGCAGAGGAGACAGGTGTGACAGGTTCAGAGGAGACAGGTGCAGAGGAGACAGGTGCAGAGGAGACAGGTGAGACAGGTGCAGAGGAGACAGGTTCAGAGGAGACAGGTGCAGAGGAGACAGGTGAGACAGGTGTAGAGGAGACAGGTGCAGAGGAGACAGGTGAGACAGGTGCAGAGGAGACAGGTGAGACAGGTGTAGAGGAGACAGGTGCAGAGGAGACAGGTGAGACAGGTGTAGAGGAGACAGGTGAGACAGGTTCAGAGGAGACAGGTGAGACAGGTGCAGTGGAGACAGGTGCAGAGGAGACAGGTGTGACAGGTTCAGAGGAGACAGGTGCAGAGGAGACAGGTGCAGAGGAGACAGGTGAGATAGGTGTAGAGGAGACAGGTGCAGAGGAGACAGGTGAGACAGGTGCAGAGGAGACAGGTGAGACAGGTGTAGAGGAGACAGGTGCAGAGGAGACAGGTGAGACAGGTGTAGAGGAGACAGGTGCAGAGGAGACAGATGAGACAGGTGCAGAGGAGACAGGTGAGACAGGTGCAGAGGAGACAGGTGCAGAGGAGACAGGTGTGACAGGTTCAGAGGAGACAGGTGCAGAGGAGACAGGTGCAGAGGAGACAGGTGAGACAGGTGTAGAGGAGACAGGTGCAGAGGAGACAGGTGAGACAGGTGTAGAGGAGACAGGTGAGACAGGTTCAGAGGAGACAGGTGAGACAGGTGCAGAGGAGACAGGTGCAGAGGAGACAGGTGTGACAGGTTCAGAGGAGACAGGTGCAGAGGAGACAGGTGCAGAGGAGACAGGTGAGACAGGTGCAGAGGAGACAGGTGAGACAGGTTCAGAGGAGACAGGTGAGACAGGTGTAGAGGAGACAGGTGCAGAGGAGACAGGTGAGACAGGTGTAGAGGAGACAGGTGCAGGTGAGACAGGTGCAGAGGAGACAGGTGCAGGTGAGGCAGGTGCAGAGGAGACAGGTGCAGGTGAGACAGGTGCAGAGGAGACAGGTGCAGAGGAGACAGGTGCAGAGGAGACAGGTGCAGGTGAGACAGGTGCAGAGGAGAAGGTGAGGCAGGTGCAGAGGAGACAGGAGCAGAGGAGACAGGTGCAGAGGAGACAGGTGAGACAGGTGCAGAGGAGACAGGTGAGACAGGTGCAGAGGAGACAGGTGAGACAGGTGCAGAGGAGACAGGTGAAATGTTACACCTGTCAGTGTGATGAATATGTCTGGGCTCTAAATGAACATTAGAAAGTGTCTGTCTGTGGAGGACAGCCTTAGTCTTACACCTGATGCACACCGACTCCGGTCCGGCTCCGGTTCGGGACCCGTGCGGGTCCCGTGCTGGTCCCGCAAGACTTAGAAAGTGCTTTAAATCAATGCGCCCTGTCACACCGACCTCGGAGCTCTGCGGCCGCGGGTCCGGCAGCCGCGCGGGTCTCCGGAAAGAATCCGCAAGAAGTCTATTTTTGCCGGACGCCGCAGCGGTCTGGTGCGGCTTTCATGTCATTTCACGAGTGCTCTCGCGCGAAACCACGTGAATCTACGTGGCTTTCGTCAAAAACGGACCGCAGTTAACCGGAGCTGGTGTGACAGGCGTCTGCAAGAGACCCGCGCAGGTCCCGGACCGCGACCGGACTGGACTCAGTGTACACTAGGCGTTAAAGTCTTCATCCTGTGTCTGTGTCTGTGTCTGTGACTGAAACAGACCTGTTTGAGGACACAGCCACAGACATGTTTGATGACTGTGGTGAACAAATGACCTCCAGAGCCTGCTGCTGTCCTAGTCCTGTTCTGCCCCTGTCCTGCTCCCGCTACTGCTCCTGTCCTGCTCCAGTCCCTGTCCTGCTCCTGCCCCTGTCCTGCCTCTGTCCCTGTCCTGCTCCTGTCCCTGTCCTGCCCCTGTCCTTGTCCTGTTCCTGCCCCTGTCCTGCTCCCGCTATTGCTCCTGTCCTGCTCCAGTCCCTGTCCTGCTCCTGCCCCTGTCCTGCTCCTGTCCCTGTCCTGCCCCTGTCCTTGTCCTGCTCCTGCCCCTGTCCTGCTCCCGCTATTGCTCCTGTCCTGCTCCAGTCCCTGTCCTGCTCCTGCCCCTGTCCTGCTCCTGTCCCTGTCCTGCCCCTGTCCTTGTCCTGCTCCTGCCCCTGTCCTGCTCCCGCTATTGCTCCTGTCCTGCTCCAGTCCCTGTCCTGCTCCTGCCCCTGTCCTGCTCCCGTCCTGTCCTGCTCCCGTCCTGTCCTGCTCCTGCTCCTGCCCTGCTCCAGTCCCTGTCCTGCCTCTGTCCCTGTCCTGCTCCTGTGTCTGTCCTGTGTCTGTCCTGCCCCTGTCCTGCCTCTGTCCCTGTCTTGTCCTGTTCCTGTCCTGCTCCTGCCCCTGTCTTGTCCTTGTCCTGCTCCTGTCCTGCGTCTTGCCCCTGTCCTGCCTCTGTCCTGTCCCTGTCTTGTCTTTGTCCTGCTCCTGCCCCTGTCCTGCCCCTGTCTTGTCCTTGTCCTGCTCCTGCCCCTGTCCTGCTCCTGCCCCTGTCTTGTCCTTGTCCTACTCCTGCTCCTGTCCTGCTCCTGCCCCTGTCTTGTCCTTGTCCTGCTCCTGTCCGGCCCCTGTCCTGCTCCTGTCCCTGTCTTGTCCTTGTCCTGCTCCTGCTCCTGTCCTGCCCCTGTCCTTGTCCTGCGTCTTGCCCCTGTCCTGCCTCTGTCCCTGTCTTGTCCTTGTCCTTGTCCTGCTCCTGCCGTGTCTAGGCTCAGACCTCCTGAGACCCCCCTCCTCCCTCGCCGTGCTCCTGTGCTTTTCGCTGCATGTGACCCAGATTAAGTCTGTCTGCCCCACACACAAACGGATTTACACCATTTTCCTTTTCACTCTCGCGCACAGCTTTTGTAAAGAGCTAACGGTGATCCCATTGACATGTAAGAAATGAAAGTGACCATGGGATGTCCAACAATGCACTTTAGGAGCACAATGGTCTCTTTTCCTTAAAGATTTAGATGAATGCATTGTTTGGGATGTCTGGCGCCCTCTGCTGGCAACAGTAAACTAAAGTAAGGCTTTTGAAATGGAAAATTGGCAGCGAATGCTCATAAATATTGGACTGAGATTATTAAAGCAATGCAAAGTAGAGTTTTATTATTATTATATTATTATTATGAATAACAACATTTAGACAATATTTGAATCAGGAATGAGCAAATTCTGTCCTGTTGAGGTTCAAGTCAAGCACGAAAAGTGAGTAGACAATAAAATGATTCACAAAAGTGCAGAAATATAACTTTACTAGACATTTCTGTTGATTTTTGAGCTTTTTTTTTTTTTTTTAATGTAGACTACATACTCGCTATGCTAATTTGATATAACTCCAAAACAACTATTGCAAAATTATCCATTTTTTGATATATTGCCCATCTCTAGTGCAAAGTATTTTCAACTTTTACACATCCCATTTGACGTGGGACATAAAACCTCATCAATGGACACAGTAGATGGATACCTTTGGAACATATTGGCAGCAAAAAAACTCTCAGAACAAATGGATGAAACCTACTGAGCCAAGTAGACACGTGCTGGACATTCTCTAATATCCTTTTTCTTTCTCCAGTATGTTTTGTGATATTCAAACAAACGCCAGTGACTTTCCCAGACAGTTGTATCTGTCAAGGTTCAACATCAGAGTGAAGTGACTAAACCTGGTCATAATCAGGTATAACGCTTTTAAGGTTCACGAACATAAACAAGACAAAGTTTTAGTCAGTGCCTTAAATATGTTTTCTCTTCGATCTGGCATTGTCAGGGCTGATATCGGTACTTGGACTTTGAGTATCCGATACCTGATATCGACCGATACCGGGTTACTTTACTTAAAACTACTGCCACATGTTTTCAAAATGAGTTAATACCATAATAATATGCTAATAATAGTGTTTGTACAGCCATTACGGTGACTTTACAACTGCAAAACAGTGAATGAAGGTCTAAGTCTGTGGACTGTAAAATGACACATCAATATTTAGTGGGATCAGCTCGGTAAAAATGGGTTTGTGCTCTCAGAATAGCCATCGGAAGAGAGGGAATCGATGACCCATCCATTCAAATCTCCAGTCATGGAAAATGGGTGCATGCCTAGATTTCCTGTCACAGCAGGTCCTTTAAAAGCCCCAAGCTGATCCTCACAACAAAAGCAATTCAATTAAAAATGTGATTAATTGCACTGCCCTTAGCTGTTACTAAGTCGCCCCCAAGGGCAGAACAATTTGGGAAAAATCTGTTGTACTTTTTTCTGACGAGCATTGTGATTAGATTAGCATTTATATTTTAATGGTTGGATTCTCTTCAGAGTGCACATTTTAAACATCTGAGAAAAGAAAATATGAACTGTTAAACTAATACAAGAATTTCATTTCACAACATGTTTGAAGACGTCTAAACTTCTGAGCTTTAACACTACTTTTGAGTGTCAAAAGAAGAGCGCCACGGGGCATTAAAAAGCATTGAAAGTAATTAAATGGATTTTGGCAAAACATAAGCCCTTAAAATGCATGATCCCCACAAGCATTACAGTTTGATAAAAAAGATTTATCCATCAGAACAATAAAACTATAAACGTAATAAAAATAAGAGCAAATAATTATCATCCCCCAGAGCCAGAGTATCAGTCATCTAAAATCATCTAAAAAGTGAAAGATAGGGTTCAAAACATACATTTGCATGCTTAAAGTTCATTTAAAGGAGCTTTTTGAATATTACAAAGTAGTTTATTGTATTCTGCTCATTCTGCTGCTCAATTGAACGGTTAGAAAATGATAAAAGTGTCAGTGTCTTGTTTTGATGTTGATTATGGCATTAAAAATCTTAAAATGCGGCGTTAAAACGCATTAGATTTGATTTGCTGAAACCTTCATAAACTCTGGAACAGAAGGCACTTATTCTATGTTCAATTACAACCTTTTTGTAATTGAATGGAGTAATAATTGAAATCACGATTATATAAACGATTCATTGCACAGCCTTTCTACAGGGTTTACACTTTTTGACAGGATATTGTTACTTGATACTTCCATGGGTTAAAGTTCCTACTAGCGCTAAAACAGTCTGCGTACAGTGGGTTTGTACTGTTACATAAGCATTGCATGAGAAATCCTTCATGAATACAACAGCACGTGGCTCTTAAAAGGGAAGTGCATGGTTTCAAAGACGGAAGTTAAAAGTGCTGAGGCTGTGAGTGACCAAGTGCAGAAATATGCTAATCTATGCTATTTCTGCAGGGATTGAGGAGGATATTGTAATTTGTCTGTAAATGATCAAAGTGGCACGTTTTATTACAGCTTAGAGGAGACTTTATTCATTCATGACACAGCAGTTCATAAAAACATTTGCATTAAATAAAAAAAAAGTAACACTGGTGAAAGTAGGGCTGGTCCCTGTGACAATCGGCTATTTTTGTGAATTCTCCTGTTGTTTAGCCTCTGAAGCCTCTGAGTAGATGACTTTATTTATCTCTTAAACACCAGAGCTGCACAATCTGTGACCAAACTGACACAAAATCTGAATTTTAATGGATGCAATGAGCGAATCGTATAGGGTGCAATTTTTTTTTTTCATCTCTTCCACAAACAACTAAATGTCTTGCTTTGATGTGAATAAAAACTGCTAACACTGTAGTTTGGATTGGGCAAAAAATATGCGCTCAAAAGCGACTAAAATGCGACTCAGTGCACCAAAGCATGACTAAAAGTGACAAACACGTGACTAAAAGTGACAAAGACACGTTTAAGTATGGCAAACACAACTGAACGGGACAAAAACAAGACTAAAATTGGGTTTAAAATGTGAATTTGAACAGAATCCGATTATTAAAACATAAATCACACATCTTGTCGCATTGGTCAGAAAAATCACAATTAGATATTTTTCCTAAATCGTGCAGCTCTATTAAAGGCAATAGAAAAATAAAAAGTGAACATGAATTGTTATTACATTGAAATCTTGATCTGGCCCCAAGAAAATTGTGATCATATTTTTTTGCCAGCCCCAGGTGAAAGGGTTTGTATCATTTTTATTTTGGTATTTCACAGTTTGGATGGTTTTATTGTCCTTGCACATTCATGGCATCTCATGTTTTAGAAATGATATGTACTAAAAGCATACACAACTTGATGTGAGGTGTTCCCTCATCAGGATTGCTGTTAGCACTCCATCTACTGGCAGCAGAGGGAATTACCATGGGGAAAGAAACAAAAGCTAGCTTGCCCTGACATTCTAATGTAGGCACGCAGATGTAATGAAGGTGATTTGAGGCAGAAATGCTCCGAACGAGTCTGCGATGATTCATGGACTCTGGATCTCTCTTTTTGACGTCACAAATGTATGAAATTTGAAACCAAGTGATTGTGAACCTCAGAGAAGGAGCAGAGAAGAGAAGCTCGTAAACAGGATGGATGAAAAAATGACGCGGGAATGAAGCTAGCTTTGATGAGATGCTAGAACAGGCAGTTTTGTATAATGTGTCATTTAAAAAGCAATACATTGTATACAATAAAGTAAAGAAGCAAAAGGTACCAGTCTACTGTACATATTCTAATAAATGACAATAAGCCAAACAAACTGTCAGCTACAGTTTGAACGGCTCTAAAATAAATAGGATTTGATACATGTGTCACAGCACTTTTGTTTCACTTTCATAACTGAACATAACCTCTGTCCAGGGGAATGTGTAGTAAATGTGTCCAAAGCACGGAGCGGTCAGCACTGACTTTAATAGCCCCTTTAAAAGTGTGTAAACAAAAACATTCTAAATGGAGAATGGAGGCAAAAGTGAAGTACAACACCGTGTGATTTAACCTCAGAATATGAAAACTCCAGGTGGTTTTGTCAAAGTAAAAGCCTCAGACACATGTGAGTGACACTAGAGCTGCTTTAAACACATGTATTATTATATTTTTTTCATATTTCATTATGTTTTAGAAAAGTATTATAAATTCTTTGCATTTTTGATGAAGGAACAATCCAGATTTATCGGTTTTACTGGAAAAATACTCACAGAAATGTTAAGCCCACATATTAGATATATTAGATACTGCACCATAAATTTGATTCTTTTGAAGCTAAAATACAATTTTAAGGCTAGAAAATTTTATTTTGCAAACTGACTGACTTTTCTACGCTGAGAATTCAAATGTGTTTTTTCCAACACAAACACTTCAAACCATTTAGATCTAATGTGAGATAATCATTGATAAATGTACAGTCAACTTCATTGTGCCTCCAGTCGCCTCCAATCCGGAATATTGATGACGTCACATTTTAAAGGGTAGGGAGGGAAAAGTCTCGTCGCCGAAATATTATATAAAGTAGATTGATTTGTGTAAAATGTTTAATGTACACATGCAACTACAAGTTAGTAATGCAGCAATTTCCTGGGGCCTGAAAATGGCGTTTTATTCGGTGTAGAGCTTGTTTTCTGTTGAGCTCGTCTGCTCCATGTAAACTACTACAACAGAAAAAAGATGAGGTGAATACAAAGGGCCATGAAACTTAACGACAAGTGGAGCCATGTGTCAGTCTGGAGCACTACTACACTAGTGCACTCAGGTAAACAGCCCTGTTGTGCTGAATACACCATAGTGCAGTGTTTCCCACTAATAGAGGGGACTACGGTTGCCCTGAGTCTAATTTGATCCCCCAATGGCTAAAAACAAGCTAAACAATAAACTGGTATGACAAATAATGCTTTTTGTCTGTCATCCATATTGTAAAATCATAATAAAACTACACCATTCAAAAATGAACTGTTTAAAAATTTAATAGAGGCAATAAGTGACATTTCTATTCCAGTATTTGTATAAAATAGAAATGAGATGACATGTGCCACCACAGAGTCAGCAGAATCTATGGCAAACAGTAGTGAGTGGTGCCCTCCTAAGGTCAGTTTGTCTGGAGTTGAGCTCAATAGTCCTGTCCTCTGTGTGGCCTGGCTCCCTCTAATGTGCACCAGCCACAGCTCAATATGCAACACGTGGAGCCAGGCCTGCGTTACTACACTTTATCTGCGATAGACGTGAACCTTTAGAGCTTTGTAGAGGAGGGAATAATGGATGCTGTCCATGTGGATTCTCTCTAACCAAAAGGGTTTCATTTTGCTTTTTGTTTGAGGCCGATGTACATTAACTCTTGAGTGACGTCTGAACCAGTGGAGCTCAGGATTATTGGCAAAACGTCAATTGAGGTGCTAAATGTAGTACTGAGCATCTTCAAATCTCCAGTGGTAAATGACATTCTGACTTCATTAGAAGATGGACCTTTTTGACAGACTTTGGACCAAATGGGACCAAATGGGCCATGATTTCATTGGATGCTTTGTCAGGGTTTCTGCGGAGCATTAAAAAGCATTAAAAGTCATTCAATGAATTTTGGCAAAAAATAAGGCAGTGAAATGCATTAGAAAGCATTAAATTCATTCCTACAGGCATTAAATCTGAAAACCATTTTGAAAAAACATTTATCTCAGAACAATAACTATAAACGTCATAAAAAGCCCAGGTGTGTCCTGGGTTTGTTGAATGTTAATTGAATGTTAATAAAGTCATCTAAAAAAAAAAAATAAAAAACCTCATCATTCTGCTGCCCAATGGAATGGTTACAAGCCAGTCATTTTGACATAATAAAATCATAAATGTCTTGTTTTGATGTTGATTATGGCATTAAAAGTCTTGAAATGTGGCATTAAAAAGCTTTCCATTTGAACTGCTGAACCCTGCCTAGGCCCTGCTTGTGGAGCTGCACTTCACGGTACAGAGTTTATTGTGATATTGGCACACATTTGCAAAAATACTACTTTTTACTTTAAAAATGCCTTGAAAAGCTTTGTGTGAATCATTGATGTCAAAGAATTAAGATAGAAAAGTGCTTTAAAACAGACAACAACAGTTTCTTCATGTTGTCTACAATGTAGCAAAGGATTGTGGTCTATGTAGATTTTGCGTTTGTGAGGCTTCATTTTTTTCCCAACCCACTTCTGCCACATGACTGCCACTTTGCATTGGTGGTTTCTTTTTTTTTCCATATATGTACATTACATTTACTTTACCGTGACATGACACCTGCAGAGAAGTATTGCAGCTCCTTGTAATATTGAACCATAATTCTTAGTAATAACTTTTCCTAACTTTAAGGTGTTTTCTTTTTGATTAATTATGTTATCACGATACTTATTAATATTGAATCACAATGTATTGTGTATCACCATCGGATTACGTATTGTACACGGGTCTTATTGCAGTCTACTGTGTTTTTTCTTTCCCCTTTTTTACTTTATACTTTACACCATGGGGACTCGAACAAAATCGATTGTTCCAAAACCGTCCCGAAACCCAGACGAACGCTTCTGGATACATTTCTTCGGTCCCCATAGTATTGTTATTACTATTATTATTATTATTATAAAGCTGTAATTACAGTAGTTTTATTTATTGAAATATTTTATTGAAGTAGCTTTCAGTGCCTTTCTATAAATCTACTAATTGCGGTCTGTTTTAACTCATTATTAGTTTTACCCATTTATAAATTTACATTTATTCCATAAATAATGTATTTATTATTTTAATAAATTGTGGGCTTATTTACCAAACTAACTTTGAATCAAAATATCATTGAATTAAATTGTTTAAAAAAGTCAAATATTGTTTTGTAAAAGTATGGACATATGAACACAAGAGAAGATATCAGAACATGCTGAAATATGGTGTAATCCTCACACTTTGTGAAAAGAGTCTCTTCACATTCAGCACAAAGCGGGATATTGTTGATCTGCCTCCAGGCTTGACCTTGTAGTTGACACAGTTATAAAAGTTGTATTAGATGTGCTTGGGTTACCTCTGAATGTGATCCTCCTGTCTCACTCTCCTCTGTGTGTGTGTGTGTGTCTGCAGCGACGTGGGTGGGCGGCGGCTTCATCGTGGGCACGGCCGAGGCGGTCTACAACCCGTCCATGGGCCTCATCTGGGCCGTCATGCCCATCTCTGCCACGCTGTGCTTCATCATCGGTGAGTGTAGACCTGGTCCCACCCAATCAGCCTGTACTTGTACTTAAAGTCACACTGAAAGAACACAATCAGATCCATCCATACACATGGAGAACACAGTGAAAGGAGGAGGAATTCTGTCATCTGGACTAGGGCACAGTGATATATAATGATAATAATACTTTATTTATATAGCACTTTTCAGAACAGCAGTTAGAAAGTGCTTCACAGAGAACACAATGAAAGCTTAAATTAGATTAGCCAAACATACAGACCAGAGTTTGTGTGTTTACCTGACAGCTTCCATTGCTCACTTGCAGGTTGTTTTCACTCAGTTAAGGATTGGGGACAGTTAACCATGAGCCATGTATCACTGTTTCTGTTATAGCTATAAGTTGTGCTTCCACTTGTCAGGTCTTCTCTGTCACATTTCGAGGTGAGCGTCTGCAGAGCCTCCACAGTCACTGTGTGAGTCACACCAGACCAGGGGTTTTCCAAACTATGGATCAAATGCAGACCACATTTTTGTTGACCCACAAACCCCTTTGATGAATTTGCACAGATGGTCAAAGGCAGTACATGTCTGAGCAGAATAAGTACTTCTACCACGACTGGGTGTATTGACCAGCGCTCTGTGACCTCTGCTTTATGTTTCAAAAGTCAGCCCTGGGTGAAATGAGCGAGGACACTCCTGCCCACAATCTGTAGCACCATATTCAACTGTTCATCCAAAGTGTAGGTGTATGACTAACTGCAGTGACTCACTCACCACATGCATGCGAGGCAAGGTGGGTGAAGTGTCTTGCTTAAGGACACAACGACCAAACTTTCTCCAACGTTGGTTTGGCTACTTAATTGGATTCTTATGAATGAGTCCTGTGAAGGTTTATGGACTTTAAAACACTTCTTAGACTGCTCCTCTGTGGCATTTACAGTGGGATCAAGTGTTTAGAGGGAGACAAACCAAACTGAGCTGAATGAAGAGCCTTTGTCCCTCAATTAAAAAGCACTTAAGTTTACCCTTTTAGAGTGAAGAATAATCCAAAATGATTCATGTTTGCTTCTCAAATAGTCGGAATTCTAATTTTGTGATTATCTTTTGTGACCTGACACAAGCCCAAAGAGACTAATATTCAAATCCATTCCAATCAGTTTGTATTTATGAAAGCCTTAAAGGAGACATGGTACTTAGTACTTAGGTACTTAGAATTGGATAGTACATAAATAGATTATAATTTTACCTTTTGTTCATTGTTAACTAATATTGTTCCACAATGGCTCAGTAATAAAACAGGTCCATTGACTTCCTGTTCAAAACTGCAGAAATTATTAAATCAAATCAAATCAATTTATTTTTATAATGCCCAAAATCACAACAACAGTTGCCTCGATGGGCCACAGGTAAAAGCAGTTCAGATAACTGTCCCAGAATGCCCCTGTCCTTTGACCCTCCTTGTGGCGAGGAAAAACTACAAAAACCCCATGGGAAAAAGTAGAAACCTCAGGGAGAACCACAGTGAAGGAGAGATCCTACTCCCACGGACGGACAGGCTGCAGATGAACTAGGACTGACATCCACTTGGACTGTGGAGCCAGAACCACTCAAGAGGGAGGTGGCTTTAAAGAGTTCCTCCAGGCGGACGAGGAGCAGTCCACCAGTGTAGAGAGATCCTCCAGCAGGAGATGAGGAACAGTTCATCTACAGTAGAAGGAGTTCATCCAGGCAGACGAGGTGTGGCTAATCCAGCTGTCCAGGCGGGTGGCGCATAGATCCTCCAGACAGGTGGGGGTGGGGGGGTCGTCACTGGAGCAGCCGCCGCAGTGTCTGAAACAGTCTCCACTCCCCGGGGGAAGTGGAGAGAAAGAGAAACATGTGAACAGCAATGAACAGACTACAGTTGAAGTAATATTAAATATTGTTGATAGGTAAAGTAGAAGAACCAGAGGATAGTGTTCAAGCTGCCATACTTCCCCCAGCAGAATTGCTCCAAGGGCAGCGTAGCTAAAACTGTAGGTTTTTATTTCTGTTCCTAACTGGCCTGACCATAAACTATTTCAAAGAGGAACGTTTTGAGCCTGGTCTTAAATGTAGAGACTGTGTCGGCCTCTTTTACATGAACAGGGAGCTGGTTCCATAACATAGGAGCTTGGTAGCTAAATGCTCGACCTCCTACTGTGCTTTTAGAGACTCTGGGGACTAACAATAGTCCAGCATTTTGAGAACGAAGAGCTCTGTTTGGATGGTACGCTACTATTGCATCTTTGAGGTAGGATGGGGCCATATTGTTTAAAGCTTTATAAGTCAGGAGGAGGATTTTAAATTTGATTCTAAACTCAACAGGAAGCCAGTGAAGAGACTCCAACACTGGTGAAATATGATCTATTTTACTAGTACCTGTTAATAATCTTGCTGCTGCATTTTGAACCAGTTGAAAGCTTCTTATAGAGCTTTTAGGACACGCTGTAAGCAGAGCGTTACAATAGTCGAATCTGGATGTGACAAATGCATGGATGAGTTTTTCGGCATCGTCTCTGGGCAGGATTTTTCTAATTTTGGCTGATGTTACGCAAATGAAAGTAGGCTGTTTTACAGGCTTGATTTATATGAGCTTTGAACGAGAGATCTTGGTCAAATAGGACCCCAAGGTTTCTTACAGTAGAGCTGGGGGCTACAGTGATATTGTCCAGAGAAACTATCTGGTCAGATAAGGAGTCTGGCAGGTGCTTAGGGCCCAGCAGAATGACCTCGGTTTTTTCAGGGTTAAGGAGCAGATAATTAAGAGTCATCCAAGTTTTTATGTCTTTCACGCAGGCACTAAGTCTGTCTACTTGATGCGTCTGATCAGGTTTCATTGATAGATACAGCTGAGTGTCATCTGCATAGCAGTGGAAGTTAATGCCATGCTTTCTGATGATCATACCTAAGGGCAGCATATAAAGTGTGAACAGAACTGGACCGAGTACTGAACCCTGCGGCACACCGTAGGTTACTTTAGAACATGGGGAAGATCTCTGGTTTACATTAACAAACTGGTACCTATCAGATAGATAGGATTTAAACCAACTAAGGGCGGTTCCACTGACACCTACGTCACATTCTAACCTCTGCAGTAGAATGTTGTGGTCGATGGTGTCAAACGCTGCGCTGAGGTCCAACAGAACCAGGATTGAGACCTGTCCATCATCAGCAGCTAATAACAGATCATTTGTGACTTTAACTAGTGCAGTTTCAGTGCTGTGGTACGCACGGAACCCTGACTGAAAAACTTCAAATAAATTATTGTCCTGCAGGTGGCGACAAAGCTGTTTAATCACAATTCTTTCAAGGATTTTAGAGACAAAGGGCGGATTAGAAATAGGTCTATAGTTTGCCAGTATGTCGGGGTCTAGATTAGGCTTTTTCAAAAGTGGTTTAATCACTGCATATTTGAAGGACTGCGGGACATAACCGCTTTCTAGTGAAGTATTTATTATATTAAGAATGGGATTTATAATTAGGGGGAGAATTTCTTTGAGGAGTCTACTTGGGATTGGGTCTAAAATACAAGTTGATGTTTTGGAGGACATAATGACTGAAGTTATCTCTGCCTGATCAACAGCAGTGAACCTATCTAGTATTACTGAAGGATTTGTATGGGACACTAGCTTTGCAGTCTGGGCTTGCTCAGTACTGATAGTGGGAGTAATTGCATTTAGTTTATCTCTAATAGTTGTGATTTTGCTGTTAAAGAATAGAAGGAAGTCATTGCAGCTTAGAGTAACTGGTATTGAGGGTTCTACTGCGCTGTGACAGTTTGTCAGCCTGGCTACAGTGCTGAAGAGAAATCTAGAGTTATTTTTATTTACTTCTATTAAATTTGAATAATATCTGGTTTGAGCCTTACGCAGAGCCTGCTTATAAGACAGTAGCAAGTTTTCCATTCTTTCAGGGATTCTTCTGTGTGGGAGCGGCGTAAGGATCTCTCTAGTTTTCTTACCCTTTGTTTGTGAGAACGTAGTTCTTCATTGTACCAGGGGGAGGCTCGTTTTGGCCTGATTACTTTCTGTTTAAGTGGAGCTGCAACATCAAGAGCAGATTTTAGAGAGTTGACCATTGAGTCAACAGAGTTATCAATAGCACTGGGACTGGCGCTGTTAACGACAGGATCACATGACGTAATATTAAATATTGGCTCTATTATTTCTCTGAACTTTAAAATAGATTTTTCAGATATTGTCCTTTTCATTATAGTTTTAGTCTGAGGAGCTGGATAGTCCTTAAGAATAAACTGAAAGGTAATTAGGAAGTGATCTGACATTATTGGGTTTTGGGGGAAGACATTAAGGTCACTAATCTCTATTCCATAAGTTAGAACCAGGTCCAGAGTGTGCTGGTGACTGTGGGTTGGTTCATTTACAACTTACTTTGCTTATTTACAACTTACTTACTTACTTTATATATAATTACTGGATAATGGTAAAAGTTATCCCCCCCAAAAAAGGGAAAAAAAAGAAACATTTTTTATCAGAGAAAACAGATGCAAACAGCATCATCATTCAAAGTAGTGACCAAAAAATGTAATAACAAAAATCAATGAACCATGCTAATGTGGTTGTTCATGCTATATAACACATCCACAGGGGCCTTATTAAATCAACACGCCTTCACTCATCTTTCAACATTTATTTGGACGATAAAATACTCAATCTGTAATAATCATTTAGAGCGTTCTTCCCTGGTGGTAGTGGTCAAGGTGCACTAAGTAGGTTTTCTAGTTGAGGTCCATCACCTGATTTTCTCGTAAGATACTTTGCTTTGCCTGGAAGCTTTCACAGTATGATATAAACTCATCTATCTTATTTATCCAGTTAAAGGAGTTTTTATTGCCTATAGACTATAAAGTACTCGGTTTGCTGCTTGTCTCCGGGACATTGCTTGGTTTTATTCCATCTTCAGGAGAAAAGAACGTGTCATACACTTTACCAGCAAATTTCTCCTTTCATGCTACAACAACAACTGTAAAAAATACAAATATAACTGTCAAATAAAGCCTTTGTGCCAGAAAAAAAAAAAAAAAAAAAACAGATCATTTGACCTGTCAACTAAATCATCACTGTCTACTAAAATAATGTTTAGCCGCAGCCCCCCTTGTAATGCTGTAACAATGGGCTAATGGCAGTCGTAAAAAGGCGGTGGAAGCTCCAGTGTAAATTGAGCATAAGCAGAAACATAACTCCGGCTGGCACTCATCTAAACACGACCAGGCGGTATCTGAGACGTTTGGGACATTTCAACACGTCACTCTCACTCATGCACTCATGTCGTGTTTGATCGTTTCAATTTGAGCCCGATGTGTCTGCCATGAGCTGAAATGCGAAGAATCCTATCTATTATTTCAACTTTCCACCAAATAGCGCCTGGTGTGTGAAAATAAGCGGTAACAGTATCCTGGCCATGTTACACTTTGACACTTTGTAAATATAGTGCTGCGTGGAGGCCGAGGCGTAGGGTTCCAGGGCGGCCTGGGAAATGACACAAAGATGGAGCACTTTCTGGTTTGGAATGTATCCTCAAATGATCGGTCTGGAAAAGCTGGAACTTCATTTGAAATATTTAATGATGTATTCGAAATCATTCATTTCAACAGATAATGTGTCTAATGTATCAGATGAAATTACTCTCACCTTTAGTTTGCCTTACTCAGATTAATTCAAGTACTTTGGAACTCTTTGGATGGATCATGTCATCATATATGAAAACAAGTTCGCCAGCTCTGATTTCTGTCAAACAAACTGCTGCTGGAGGAGAAACCCGCTTTCAATGAGGCATCTATAAGACATTTTAGAGTATCAGCTATCGACCTCAAACCTCCAGCGATACTTCATTTGAGAGGATCACATGGAGCTTTGTGTGACGCTGGGGGAGGAGAATAGGGCAGTTTTCTTTTTCTTTACAATTAGAGTCATAGGGATTGAGAGTCCTCCAGCAAAGGACATTTGAATAAATCTTATGTCATGACCTGTGTTCAGGTGCATTTTAGATATCATGTTTAATTTTATCTAATGAACCTTTTGAATAGGCCACACAAAATATTTTTAGTTTTATGCTGTATTTAAAGATAAGCTTATTTGAGCATATTTGCACAGATTAATTTTACATTTTAACTTGTATTTACAGTCTCTTTTTCGGCCCAGAGCATGTGGCCCTAAACATTTGGTTGATGCCACGGGCCGGCCCTGTCAGAGACTTGCTCAAGTGTTTTATTAGTTTTTAATATAAAGGTAAATCTCGGTAAAATCCAATCACAAACTTCATGTATTTCCCCCAAAAAATATCTGGAATTTATAGTAATTTAGTCATTATTATTATTTCGTTTTTCTGGTCAGAACTCAAAGTTTCAGCACAAATGAGAGCACTCACACCTACGCCTGCTGTATATTGTCTTATGGTTCAAAGCCTCCGTAGGGCATTATAGAGACAGGGAACGACCGCTGACAGACCTCTCCGTTTATTAGAATGTGCCAGAGCAGCTCTTTACCCCCCGTTCAACAAGTACAAGATCAAACACAGACTTTAGGAGTAAATACAGACAAGAATAAAGAGGTCCAATGGCCCAAATTTGTATATCTGTTCTAGAATGCTAACTGTAGCTGCAGGCTAAATGCTAGCGCTGCCTGCTGTATTTAAATATCTAAAGAACAATTTGTTTA
The DNA here is from genome assembly GCA_019453435.1 of Rhinogobius similis. NCBI lineage: Eukaryota > Metazoa > Chordata > Actinopteri > Gobiiformes > Gobiidae > Rhinogobius > Rhinogobius similis. The sequence goes on along the minus strand of CM033634.1, from coordinate 34,589,796 downwards.
CTCTCTGAGGTAATACTATGTCAACAACGCCCGTTATGAGTTAGTTGTGCTTAAAATATGCACAAATCACCAGAAAATGTATTCAAAAAGTTGTATTACCCATTGAATCAACAGCTGTACATGTTCTGACCACTGGGGGCAGTAGTGAACACAGCTCAACTTTGACGAGAGCAAGCTGCAAAACAAACTAACACTTCTCTCACCTCGTTTTCTTGACTATTTTCCAGCTAATGTGATCTAAGAACTAACGTGTTTGTTTTTATATTATTATATATTTATATTATATTGTTTTATATTATATATATATATATATATATATATATATATATATATATATATATATATATATTTATATATTCTTCGGTTTTGGTAAATTAACTTTGAGCGCCCTCTGATGGTCATTTTACATAAAGGAAGCCACAGTGATATTTCCATCTAAACTTCCTCGTCCACAGCAGCTCTGAGTGTGGACAAGCCCTAAAAGAATCAAGAGAATGCACTTTGTGTTCGGCTCTGTCTGCTCATGAAACACCTGGACTGTAGCTTACTAACGTTCATTAGCATAGCCACGCAATTAACATGGTAGATTAATGTGTAAACTAGCATGAAACTACCTGAAACAAAGTGATTACCTATGCCCGATTCACAAAAAAAAAAAAAAAAAATGCTTTTGGGACACAGCCCAGGAGCAAGCAGCTCCTGCCAGAGTGTCATCATCACTTTGGTGTTATAGTCATTCACTTATTCATCCACTACCGTTTGTTCCTGTTAGGGGTCACTGGTGACTGGAGCCTATCTCAGTGACTTTGGGCTTTAGGTGGGGTGGGCTATGAACAAGGGCCAGTTTGTCGCAGGGCTAGGGTTTTATAGACATTTTATATGATACAATTTGTGAGAAATAATCTCTTTCTACATCTATACATAGAGCTTTGGGGAGCTGTAGTACAAAAGTGTCTGGGGTAAACATGTAGTAAGTGTTTTTGCAGCATTTCCTGTGGAATAGCTAAGTATACACTGAAGCATATCAGTTACACAGTCAAATACATGGAGAGTGACCTCTGCATAGCACTGGCTTTGATTGCACCTGCCCCTCCTCTCTCCCTGGAGTGTGAAGTGAGCGCGTTCCACACAAACCCAGGACAAGCATGTTAATGAGACGACAGGCCCCTATATCACCATGGTAACCGGGCAACATTTATCATGGACCAGTAGCAGCTGATTTACTGGATTGACCCAAAAGCTTTATTGGATTGCACATGGGGATCTGGGAAAGTTGCGGTACATTTACCACGCTCTGATTTACTGTACAATGATGCAGTGGCTGTTCCTTTACAGTCCATCACCGGAAACGTCATGACATAAGAGTGCCGCGCCCCCAGACAGTGCTGACGGCCGCTCCTGCACAGTGCTAGTTGATGTGGATTTTTCATCTTGTTGAAGCAAACCCGTTGCTCAAAACATGTCTGGGGAGCAGGTGAAAACATTTTCTTTTTTTTTTTTTTTTTGAGTCATAGTGTTTTGAATGCAAGACCTGAAATGTTTATTAGTATATTCACAGGCATAGGCCACAATGTGCTTCCAAGAGGCAAATAATTATTGCATTGCATTAAAAATAACAACACATTTAGTCCTAGTGTCCCCTGGCCTATGAGGCCTCGCTCAAAAGGAAGGTTTTCAGAGTGTATACAGAGTCTAGAGCTGTGTTTGTCAGCCTTTTTTGAGTCGCTGCACAATTTTTTGGTTGAAAAGAGAGACTAAAACATTATCAACTCAAACCTTTTAGTTAAAAACGTGTAATATCATGTGGTGAAAATATCTGGGCCTCTATCTGGTCCTTTAAATTTGGCAATGGTGATTGCTTGGCACCGAAGTCTGTTCAGGACTCAAATTGGACATTTTTTCTTTCATCTTTTTTTCCATCCCGAAGGCTTTATTCGACAGGACAGTTGTAGCGTGAAATGGGGAAATAGAGGGGGTATAGACATTTAGCAAACTGTCTTAACCAACCAACCCTCTTAACCACTGCACCACCAGCGAGCACTCAGATTGAATATATTTTCAGGGCACTTCTGGCAACACTTGAAAGCACACTTTTGTTCCTCCGCACTGGTTGAAAATCGAGGATGATGCTTTCCAAGAAAGCATTAACAGAATTTGTCCAGCACACCGTACGACTTTAACAAGCAGGGGCCTGGCCGTGTACGACTTTAAGACTGGACTTATACAAGCTCTAGTCTGGGTCAGGAGTCACAGCGGAGGTTTGGACCATCTGCTGCCAAATACAACTAACCCTGAGTTAATGATGAGGGATAACCATTACAACATGGTGACAAACTCTTAAATGTTGATTTGGGGTAATGGATCTCTTTAAACTCGCTTTTTAATGTGGTGCTTTATTCATTCGGTCCTGGCACATGGTGGTTATGTTGCTTCTGTAGCCACAGCTGCCCTGGGGTAGACTGATGGAAGCAAGGCTGCCAGTCTGCACCATCATAAACCACGCTCATATACAGTAAAGACAAGTGCCTTGCCTAAGGACACAAGACTATCCTCTGGGATTGAACCCCTGGTCCTTGTGCCGGGGGGCTCTGAGCCACTGCCGTCCCATATATGCACCCACCAAAACAGAAAGAAGACAGAAGAGCTTTACACGACCAATCAAAAAGTCTAAATATGTTTTGAACAGTAGAACATTTTGGGAAAGTTTAGATAAATCACACAATTAGTGTCTGAGTTGTAGGCATAACCTAAAATATTACAACATCATTTTTTGTCAATCCATCCATAAAATTGGCAATGTATGAGGAACTAAACTTGACAATGTATGAGGAACTAAACTAAACTGAAATAGCGACATAACTAATATTCTATTTTATTTTTAATTCAGGCGTTTATTTTCAGTTCTAGCTCCTTAGACCAATTCCTTTAGATTGAAAAGGACTATTGCTTTGATGTTGAAATATCAAAAAAAGTGTCCAGATGACTACCTTTGAAACTTTTTCTACCATTTCACACAAGATTAATTTATTTAGTCTTGTATGATATGTAGTAAATACTTGCCCTGTGGCCCGCCCCTGTCATTACATGTGTCTCCTGCTCGCTCTTCTCCCATTGATAAGATCCAGAGCGTCTCAGAGCGTGAAGCAGGTAGCTGACATGTACACAGATATGACCCTCACCTGCACATGCATGTGCAGCCGAGCAGCACACGCTCCAAACCGGTTTCACAAAAACTAAGGATTCAAGCTCCAGCTCTGTCCCCACCAGAACGTTTGTAATCAGACACATATGAAACCAAAAAGCCCCTAAAGCTCAACGTTATCCTGAGATATTTTTACCCCCAGATATTTTCCAGATGTTTCCTGCTTTGGTAAACACTGAACCAGATGTAAATGCTCACATATTTATATGTGCTTTTCCACCTTCGAGGCACTCAAGCGCTTTACATCAAGGAACCATTCACCCATTCACTCACCAGAGTACGCACTGGTGAGTCTGCGTACTCAGACAGGGGCAAGGCGGGTTAAGTGTCTTGCCTAAGGACACAACACCAGTATACACCTGAGGAAGCAATTGCACCAGCAACCTGTGGGTCAGTGGACCTGACCACCAAGGATGTTTATGTCAGGAGTGGGATTTGAACCACTAACCCTTGGATCAGAAGATCATGTCTTTGCCAACTGAGCTTTTTTTCATACTGCCTATGTTCCCCCTGATTTCTAATTGTAAGATGATAAAGGCTATTGCTGTTTTACCAAATCTGGTAAAGTCTCATAGAGATACTCTGTCATCATCACTGTTGAAATGGTAATCGTTCGATCGTTGTATCAAGGGACAATCCAGTAAGAAAGATGTATTTATTTGTTATTAGCCGGTGTCCTGATATCCTGATATGTGTTTGCTGTGGTCAATAATTCATATTTACTGATACCAATATTTAGATTACAAAATTCATAGTAAGGCCCACATTCTACCTTAAGTAAATGTAAAAATCTAAAATGATTTTTCACTTTTGTAAAAAAAATAATAACATAATTTATTTTCTGGGATATGTTATGATGTCATGTGAACATATGTTTGCTCTTCTATTTTCATTTTTACTCATGAGTTTGTTGTAAAAGACAAACGATGCTCTGAGGACAAACTGGGAAGGACATAAGGGCAGACTAGGACTGGGCCAAAAAAATTAAAATAACTCTGCAAAAAAAAAATAAAAAAAAATCAATATTTAGTGGTGGGTAATATAACAAGGTACCAATACTGGAATCCATATATCGCCATCCATAATGTATCAGAAGCATAACATGGTTTTGAAGTGAGTTATCAGGACAGTTGTTTTGGTCCAATAAAATCTCATGCCCCTTTCCCCACTGAACAGCTAACTGTCCCCCACGTGTGTGTGACGTGTCTGCCCTTGTCCTCCACAGGCGGCCTGTTCTTCGCTGAGCCCATGAGGAACAACAAGTACGTGACCATGATGGACCCCTTCCAGATCAAATATGGCAAAGTCCCCACGGCGGCGCTGTCCATGGCCTCACTCATCTCCGAGATCATGTGGGTGACCGGGACCCTCATTGGCTTAGGTAAGAAGGCGTCCAGTGTGTAATGCGTGTGCGTATCCTTGTGGCGACCCCGGCGGAGAGGCAGCTGTCCAGGCCGGCTCGGCGATGCCAGGTGCCCGCTGAAACACAAGCTCTCGTCTAATGAACGGTCCGATGGAAATAACTGCAGCGCCTAAGTCCCAGCGGCTTACACACATGAAGGCAGAGACACACTGCCAGAACACAATATCGACATGAGATGCAATGAGTGGAAGGAGCATTATGTAACTAGGCCTGTCACAGGAACAGAGTATGAAGGGCAGTATAGTGCAAATAAAAAAGAAAAATCACAATAAAATATACCACTGACCGTGGTATAATGTATAACCCACTGGTGTGGGTTGTTTTTGTACAGCCGCACAAGTCCTTTAATCCACTGAAACAATAACAGTACAATAATTGTAAAAACTATTTTCTACATGAATTTATCATGAAAAACATAAGCTGCAATTAGAGGTGGGAGATATATTGTAAAATGCGTACTATTGAGCGCACCTGAGTGTAAGCCACACCAGCCATATTTACAAAGAAAAACACCTTTGTACATAGACAGGCCGCACCTGTCTATAAGCGGCAGGTGTCCACGTTTAACATGAGACATTTACACAGAAGGATGGAACACGCAACCTTTTTATTGAAAACATGCCTTTTTCCAAACACTACCTGTAACACGGCATTCCGCTCTTCACTCGGCCGCCTCCGACATCTCACCATCGATTCATGGATGTCAAGCTCACGTGCCGCAGCTCTGTTTCCTTCTTTGACTCTAGATCAATTACTTGAACTTAAAAGCTGCATCATATGCATTTCTTTGTGTGTCTTCCATGATGATGGAGTGCGCGTGATGCTAACTGACTGTTCAAAACACAATCAAACTAGTGTATTCCTCTTTCCTCTTGTGCTGTTTTCCTCTGTCGCTGTATAAGCCGCAGGGTTGAAATCATGAGAAAAAGTAGCGTCTTATAGTCTGAATTTTATGGTATATGGAAAAAAAATTATATCAATTGTTGGAACTGGAAACTGGAAACATGCAAAATTAGAAACAGCAATAAGATCTAAAAACAACATGAACATAAATGTTAATTGTAATCTCTCAATCAAGGGTGACAAGTCGGCTCTATTGTAGTTCATTTGATGGTCACTTTGTAGCACATTTGTGGTGCATTTTTGAAACATCGTCAGATAATGTTTTAGTCAATAATCCCCACTCTTATCTGTAACTTTTTTATGTTGAGCAAGTAAATATTAATATATAATAATAATTATTATGTAATAACATAATAATAATACATGTTTCCACTATGCATAGCAAACGTCCAGGCCCAGGTACAGTGCATGTGTACAGTAGAGACACAGGGTGCTATCAGCTTACAGGCGTCTGGAGGCTGCCTCTTATCCTCCATCTCCTGCAGACATGTGCTCCTTTGTTCTGAATAATGGAGCGAGGGATGGAGCATGAGCCAGCAGAGAGGTGATACTGTCTGTGCAGTGACAAGACACAACCTGAGAATGTCAACAATACAAGGCACACATCCTTTATGCCCCGTGTGTGAGACAGAGATTACTACCAACAGTTACTTTTACATAGGACCGGTCTATTTCTAATTAAAAGCAAATGGCTTTGAGTATTACATTTTATGAATGTAGTCACTAGAGCCTTTCACGGTCATGGGATTGACCGCCAACTGTTGATCACTGCAATGTACAATTTGATCAAATTCAGTTATTTTGACAATTGAGAAATCTGTTCAAACCCCTCCTCATTCTGGTATATAAAACTGATCACTACGTGAGTTGACAAATGTAACAGACGATTTGATAAATCTAGCTAAGTGTTGGAGCCCTGATGGTTTGACTTTTCGGGGAACACACAGTTAAAGGTTCTTAGGTACTTGACCTTTTATCTGTCCAAAAGTTATCTTAAAAAAGAAATCAGTTAACTTAAACCTTCATTACTTTTGGGATATTTGAACATGTCCTGCAGCGCTCTATAAATAAAAATTCTTCTTCTTCTTCTTCTTCTTCCTGCAGTGTAGCCTCTCCAGGACATTCACTACAAAATTCCCATGTTAATCAAATATTATGAATTACTCAATGTGTGTATAGTCCCATTTAATAATTATATTACTGTGTCAACTTAAAGAGAAATGTTTTAACATTTAGAATTCTAATTTACTTGCAGCTGTCACATCGCAGGACATGGTGCAAATACATCCTTTTTATGAGAAAATGTATTTTACAAAAAGAAGAATTCACTTATTCTAACTGTCTGTTCACTTATTTATTTTGACCTGTAACTTTAACCATTAAACCCAGAGTTTGTCCTGGAGCATAAATGACAGATGAGCGTTTACTGGTTTTTGTCTAACTGTCTTTTTAAGTTTTTCATGTGACTTTGCAGGTCACTCTTTGGATTACAGCATTAAACTTTTTATATTTCCTATTGTAGATTCAAAGTGGAGGAAAGAAAAGGTAAACCTTATATACCAAATGTTTGTCTAGTCTAGTCATCAATTCAAGTTTGTGTGTGTTACAGTCACACTACAAGACATTTGAGTGTTTGAGTTCTTTGCAAAAAAACAAAAACTATTTGTGCTAAAAAAAAAAAAAAATACAAAGTAGGAAGAAAGGATCATCATCTGGACACAGTTTTGAAAATCAAGACGGTTCGATCATCCAAAAGTCATTCTCAGGCAGTGATTGTGAAGGGTGAAAACTGAAAAAGTGACACATAACACAAAACACAGGCTCAGTTGTGATTATAGCTCATGATATTTACTCTCCCTTTAAGTGAAATAGAAGTGCAATGAAGCTAAAGATGTGGTTGTACGTTTACATTATATTAGTATACAGAAAAATGCATTTTATCATTATCTCTCCACAAAAATGTACTTAAAATTGTGGACCTTGCTATAGATATTAAAATCGTATCTATCTGCAAATACATCACCAAGACATATATCGGTATGGTCTGAAATCTAATCCCTCTGGAGCGTCCCTGCTCTGAGTGTTGAGCATGCCGACCCGGGATCTACGGTGACATTTTTCCAAACAAAGAGTGCATGTCATGTGGTAATCCCTGACCATCATAATCACCACGGAGGATTATGTGTAATGTATGCAGCGAGTCACAGCGCAGGACATGCCCTCACATTCTTCTACTGCTTTTATCTGCAGAGAGATCGCACGCATACACAAACTGAGGCCCACACAATGGAAACTGTATTAGCCCCACGTTAGCATTCACACCTTCTCTTCGTCTCATCAGAAACTACAAGAGCTGCTAGCACTGGAGACAACTGAGGAGTCTGTCGATTATTAGCTGACAAGTCTATCACAGCTCTATAGACATTCTATCATGTCTGTGTTATTGTTGAGCCAGTTTAGTGTGTTTGCTGTATCATGTTCCTATGTCTGTAAAAGTAGCACATGGCACATTAAACAAAGTCTGTTTTAGCGCTATTGTCAAGCAGTCTACACAGTCAAAGTTACCTCTGATTCCAAAGGTTAAATGAAGACGTTAAAGAGGTAACACACATCCTAAACTGAACTGAGCATCTGCAGAGCCTACAGTCTGTATATACAAGCTGCTTTGGCTGTTAGCAATAGCATTAGCCACGACATCAGAAACAGCTGCAGAGCTCAAACCTGGTCCTCTTTAAGAAAGATAGATTTATGAATTGGTTTGGTTACTTGCTGATACAATATGGACTCGCTAAAGGTTTGGCATGTCGATCTGGGGATGGAGCCAGTGGAGAACTTATTAGGCGACAGGTCACAATTGCCTTGGGCCCCCAATAACATGCACCCTGATCATCATAGAAGAAAAGTTCTGAAACAGTTGCTGTTCTTTCAATGTCACAGCAAAGTAGTGCAGTAAACTTTTAAGCAAGAAAAAATAACAAAACAAATCATGTATTCAATCAACTTTACGACTAGGAATAACTTTACTAAGGCCAAAGCACACCGGGACGACTGAGTACAGACAGATGTCTGTTCTGTGACCGACAGAAACACCGATTAAAAACTCAAAGGAAAAGGACGAGAACTGCACGAGAGCAAATGCTCATGTCCTGCACTTCTCCTGCGCAGAAAACTCTTGTCTCTTGCTAAACTCTTTAATAACTTGTTCAAACCACCGTCTTTCCTCTCCTGACACAGCCTCGCGCTCTGTCTCTCATATTGTCTGCACATTTGACCCATATTCAAAACATCTTAGAGTTGTTTTATATCCTTTTTAAGAGCGGTGACGTGCTGCGGCGCATCACGCTTTGGTGTGCGTTGGCCTTTTAACATTGTTTTTAGTCAAAAAAATAAAGAAGAAAAATCCTTATTTAAATAGAACCCTGTGAGCGAGCAGGGCCCATAGTCTCAGCAGGAGTAGAATGTGGAGCTCTGCGTGGCTCATTACCAGGATGAGGCGCGAGAGCCGGTCAGCGCTGCCTGCCGCTGTAGACGAGGGGTGGGAGCCCTACACAGACGAGGATCAGCTGCAGTGCCTCAAACAATGGATTTATTCCTTCTTATTTTATGGTTTTGGGCAATCACACTTTATTCTAGTACGGCAAAAAGCATGTTCTCCGGGGACACGCCCCACTATTTGAGAAGCACTGGCTGTTTGAGGACGTCCTGGTGAAGAATATTTACAGCTGAAGACACAACATGTACACATTTCCCATGTCATTTTTGTGTTATTTTGACTATTTCTGGGTAATAAAACCTCTTTTCTCATGTCATGGCATGTTTTGGAGTACATAGACAGGTAAATGATTATTCGATTACTTAATCAGTTGACAACTATTACTATAATCAATTAGTTGTGATTAATTGATTCACTTGTTGCAGCCCTAAGAGAGTCTTGATGCCTGAAAATACTAGTAGGGATAATGGAACAACCCTCCAGGTTCTGTCTTGTTGTTGGGTGTTGTTGACTAAATGGGCAAAATTAGCAGTACTTCAGTTGCGACAGGTTGAAATAGTGGTATGTCAGGGTCAGGTTGTGTGCCCCTCCTGAGGTCACCGGAGGACGTCACTTCCACAAACAGAAGCTCCAGTGCAGGCCGTAGAATGTGATGAGAGGTCCAAGGCTATTTTCAGACCGGAAACATTCCCCCTGTCAGGTTTACAGGCTTGTTTTTACTCTCCACACATACACAGGCATGTGGCAATAATACCGTCATATTTTCAAAGTTTGTGAAACATCATTTCATTATTTGAAAAGAGCGGAACATTTACACAAAATTCCTGGAAATATATTAAAGACAATTCCAACAGGAAATTTAGCTTGTGATAAGCCAAAAGGCTTATAGAAGATAATATTTCAGCTGTTTTTATGCAAATTTTCAGTCATTCCGTCACTGACCTTTTAGAGAACAATGTCTTTAAATATGTTTCTTTTCTTTTTTTCCTTATTTTATTAATGAATAGAATAAGTGCCCGCTTCCATCAATGAGGTTTCATTAACCTTGTAGAACTATATAAAACATTATTCCTTAAATGTTTTGAAGGTAGTTTCATCTGAAGTTTTCCAGTATGTTTGAACTTTGTCATGTCTGAGTGGCTTCAGTCCTAACCAGCCCTCTCCTCTTTCGGGTCAGCCGTTTAACCTGGTTCTGTTTTACTGGTTTTTACTGGTTTACTGTTTTTTGTGTCATCCCAAAGACATGATTATGTGAGCTCGAATGTGAGTCTGTGACTGATCTTCTTCAGTTTGAGGATGTTTGAGGCCACAGCACCTGAGATCCAGAAATAACACCAGGTGACCTTATCCTCAGTGAACAGGTCTGTCCCCTTAAAGCAGAACTAAGTAGCATTTTGACCTTACTAATCGTCTTTGTACGTCCGTGTGGTGGTTGTAAATGTACTTTCGGGCCATTGCAACTTTCCTGACACTGAATCTCCTGAGAAACCTAGGCTCTAGGCCTAGGTGACGTGAGATGTTTTTGCATATGATTGTACTTCCTAATTTCAATAAAAAGGAAGAGAAAAAAAGCTTTAGGTGTACAGTAGTGTAAACGTCCATGCTGTTTACTGTCTATAGTCCCACTCACTCATGTTGCTGTCCACTTGGGGGTTTACTATATTTCCAATAATAACTTGCTGTCGTGTTTTGTGATGTATGAGACCATGAGTAATTCCATTCAATCAATGCCAAAAGCGCAGAAAACAATGTGGTTGCATTGTGCTGTGACTGATGGGGCTTGACATATGTCGGCGGAATGTGCAGAGCGGTGCAACGATCTCTGTAAAGAATCTTACATAATTCTATAACGGCAGGATTAATCCCAGAGAGGAGCGGGCCACTGAGGGCAGATTGGGCGCCCACTGGGGCGGCAGTAGCACAGTAGGTAGAGTGGGCGCCTTCTGATCCGAAGGTCGGCGGTTCGAATCCCACTCCAGACATGGAGTAGTTGAGTGGTCAGATCCTCTGACCCGCAGGTTGGTGGTGCGATTTCAGCTCCTTCAGATGAATAATGCCGTTGTGTCCTTGGGCAGGACACTTAACCCACCTGGCCCCCAGTGTCTGCGTACACTGGTGTATGAATGTGTGAGTGGATGGGTGACTGGTTTCTTGATGTAAAGCGCTTTGAGTGCCTTAAAAAAGGTAGAAAAGCGCTATATAAATGTGACCATTTACCATTTAGATTAATGTTCCTGTCTTTAAGTTTAGGAGGGTCGGGTCACATGACATCACATTCTAAAGAGCCTAAAGAGATCTGTGGGAATTCTCTGTGTAACTTTCAGATGTCAGATTGTTGACTTGGTTCATGGATCATAACTCTATGATTACTGGAATAACAGTAATTACGTATAGATAAGTGTATTGATGTAAAATTTCACTCAAATTCACTCAACATAATCATTTTAACAGTTATTTTAAAGGTGCATTATGTAACTGCCACCTGCATGTTTCTATGGACATGTTTTTGCACTGCCTGGATGTCCCACAGTGTGGCATTAAACATGTCTATTTAGCAAATATTCAAATATGGCTGTGTTTGTTGCATAGAGAAAAGCAGGTGCTCCCTTCACCAGAAAATCTACACAGTGTAACAGTAAAAGACACCAATTGAGATCAAGCTCTCTTTTTCAGGTCATCAGCACACGTCAGGAGCATTTTACAAATACAAACACCAAACACTAAATCATTTGTTTAAAAACTGAAACAAAGTGCAAAAGTCATAAGCAGATTACATAAAGTGCAATAATTGTAGTACCATAGTTTCACTGTCGGGTAAGTAACTTTGTGTTCACAGACATAAAAGAACAAGCGCTGAGTCCCATTGTCTCTTGTAGAAAGGATCAACAAGATCAAACCATTTATTTATTCCTGACTGTAGTGTGTTCCAAGAAGAAGGAGCAGAGAAACTAAAAGCTTGTTTTTTGAGCTCACTCTGAACATAAGGAACATGCAAATGATAAACGTCATGTATTTGCAAACAGTAGTGGCTAATGGTTCTCTGGAGGAGGGAAGACAAAGAAAACAGAAGCATACCAAGAAGAGTCTTGTAAACCAAAAGCATCCAATGGGTGTATCGTGTTGCAGATAATGAAGGGGGCTTTAGTCAGAGCTCACAGCGGTGAGTGAAGCAACTACATCCAGTCACGAACCCCAGAGCACACTGTGGTCAATGGCTCTAAGCACTTGGATGATGCTGTCATATAAATAACATCCTCACAGTCAATCAAAGGTAAAAATGCTTCACCTTTAATTGCGTCCCAACTAGCGCTGTGTTCTTTCAAAAAGTAACAGTATATTGCTCATTGACCAAAGGTGCACAGCCAAATGAAGAGAGCGCAACGGATATTTATTACTGTCAACCAGTTCAGTTTGCTTCCCTTGTACAGTTATTACAGGAATATTCTATAGAAACACACTTTAATTGGTTTTGTCTGCATTTAAGACTAATTTCAGTGAATGCAAGATGGAATAGTGGCAAAAGTACATTGTTAGAGGATGTTCTCATCTTATTTTCCATTTACAACAAGCCAAGGGATATATGGTGGTATTGTCCACTGGATCTACTTATTGGGCTGTAGTAATTATATATAATTTTATAATATGCTATATTTAATAGGGCTGGGACAGTATAGTCACTCTGTTGTATCGTATTGCATTTGAAACATGTATTGCAATATAAATAATATAATAATAATAAAGCTGCAGTTCTCCACGGCTTCCACATACACAGTGACATTAATCTTCAGGAGAGACAGAACAAAGACTGATCTGCCGACCTACTACCTCAGCCATTAATGCCACGCTGATTTACAGTCAGCTTCTAACATTTAGAAACGTGCATTATATTTAAATCAACTCAGGGGAAGTATTGCAGTTCCTAGTTTTTTAGTTTTTTTTTTTTCATTTATTTGGGGTAAAGTATCGCAATACTTATTAATATTGATCTACAAATTATATTTGGTCCTTTGTATTGTATTCTTATCGAACGTGACAACCCTCTGATGATAGGCCGCAGTATGCTGTAGTTGTAGGCCTCTTTTATTTAGTTAGAAGTACTAAATAGCACGACAAAAGACTAATGGTTCCATAGTGCAGTATGTCAGTGGCAGATCTCTGCCTCTCACACCTCTGCAGACCTGGTCACTCACTCATGAACACAAATGGGATACACCTTTGTCTCTCGGAAACACATAAAATGAAGGTTGATACACTTCTAAATAGAATGTGCCAGTACAACTGTAGACGGCCTGCTGTACAAGAGAGTGTGTTATGTGTGCTGCAGGCGTCACCATGAGTGTGATCCTGGACCTGTCCTACACCGTGAGCATCTGGATCTCTGCAGCTGTGGCCATCACCTACACTCTGCTGGGAGGACTCTACTCTGTGGCCTACACTGACATCATCCAGCTGGTGCTCATCTTCATCAGCCTGGTGAGCCGCACACACCGGGGCTCCCAGTGTCAGACTCCAGGGCCGCGTGGAGCTTTGAGCAGACACAAAGCCAAATTAAAGCCGCAAAGCGGCGATGATGGCCCTCGCCCCGCGCGCGACCGCCTTCCCATGCAGCCTCGGCCGGTCCCAAACCGCCCCGGGGTGCCGTCCTCCTCCTCTGAGCGTCACTCGGGCCCCCCTGACCCCCCTCCCACCCCTCACACCGGGAGGCGTCCCTATTGAAGTGCATTGGCGGGCGCTGCTCTCCAGAAGTGGCAAAACCGTCCAAAACACGGCTTCGATGTAATTGACTTGTTTAATTGAAATCCTGTAAATAATGCGTCTGCCAAGTTTCACTGACTTAATGATAATAATAATTTTGGCCTCTCCATAGACTTATGACATGATTATTAAGTTCAATATTTTCAGAGCAGGAATGTATCTGTCAAAATGATGTCGGGCCAAAACCATAAGATGAGTTAGTAAATAAAGAAACTAAGTTAAAGTGGCGTGTGAATTTAGATCCAAAATGGCCGACTGCACGTGCATAATAGGGCGGCACCGTAATGTAATTTTTGACTTGTCGCTGGGCGCTCTATCACTGCTGTGAATTTCAGGAGGCTAGGTCAAAATTTGCATGTCCCTTCTCCCATAGGGGCTCGGTTCTGGACGGCGCTGGTCGTTCGGGTCGGTCCAGACGTTGTTGTGATGGCCATTTTATCGAAGTGTTCGACGGGCCAATCTTTCCTATCTGAGCATGTGGGACTTTTCGTTAACGTTCAGAGGGTGAAAATCTCGTCTGTATATTCACAGTGTCTCTTGGTCTAACGAACATCAATGTTAACTTAAAGCCGCAAAGCGGCGATGATGGCCCTCGCCCCGCGCGCGACCGCCTTCCCACGCGACCTCGGCCGGTCCCAAACCGCCCCGGGGTGCCGCCCTTCTCCTCTGAGCGTCACCCGGGCCCCCGGGCCCCCGTGACACCCCCCCTACCCCCGCTCACACCAGGCGGCGTCCCCATAGAACTGCATTGGCGGGCGCTGCTCTCCTAAAGTGGCGAAACCGTCCAAAACACAGCTTCGATGTAATTGACTTTTTTGATCGAAATCCTCTAAATAATGCGTCTGCCGAGTTTCACTGACTTTGCTTGAAATAATTTTGGCCTCTCCATAGACTTATGACATGTCTCATAGGAAATGCATGGGGAATATGCGTGGCCCCCCAGGCCAAACGATCCAAAATAGGACATCGGTGTAATTTACTTTTTTGCAGCTGTTGACACTCAAAATGAGATTCCAAGATTTCGTGGCAATCCTAAAATTTTGGTACTTTCATATGACCAGCAGGGGGCGCTATAGTGAAAAGTGCTCATGTGCTCCTGAGTCTGTTCTGTTTAATATTTGATTCGGCATCTGTGACTACAGTTTGTGCTCTGTAAGGCAATGCTTGTGGCTTGGAGAATAATTTTAAGAAACAGGAAATGAAGGCGATTTGCGATGGCGTACTATGGCTATACCGTAAACGCTATCATCAAAAATTGTTTTTTTATCGAATTTCAATGCGTCCTGATCAGGAACGTGTATGTTAGACTGATGTGGGCCCAAAAACCTAGGACCCTTTTGCAATGGAAAAAAAAAAACTTAAAGTGGCGTCTAAAATAGAAATCAATATGGCCGCCTTGTCGTTTGTCTGATGAGTTTGCACCAATTATGTTTTAGGGTCATATTTATGTGTACTATCACTGTGGCAAATTTCATAGGCCTCCTCCAAAATAAATGTGTCTCCCTTTCCATAGGCCTGACCCAACAGGTGGCGCTGTAGAGGCTGTATTTGACTTGGTGTGGTGTTATGGGGCATTTATTTTCCTTAACAGGAGTCACTGTATTAAGTTTGGTGGCTATTCCTCACTGCTTAGTGGCTTTTTGCTGCATCTTTGTGTAAAGAGAGCGTATTCTCCCATAGAGAATGAGGCCACCCCACAGAGTCATGTTAACTTTCAAGCTGCCAGGAGCTCAGGCCGGGGAGGTGGGGTGGCAGTAATTTCACATTCTAGTTTACTCCTGAGTCCTAAAATTAACAAAATTAATAATGAGTCTTCCTCATTTGAAAGCCTTATCCTATCAATCACCTGCCCAAACTGGAGAAACCAAAAAGCTGTTCTGTTCATAATAATCTATCGACCTCCTGGTCCTTATTCATTGTTCTTAACAGAATTCTTTGACTTCCATCAAATTTAGTATTAGACTGGGAAAATATCGTGGTGGTTGGGGATTTCAACATTCATGTGAATGAAAATAATTGCCTCAGTCATGCCTTTAGCGCTTTATTAGATAGCATTGGTTTCACTCAAAATGTAAATAAACCAACCCACAGTCACCAGCACACTCTGGACCTGGTTCTAACTTATGGAATAGAGATTAGTGACCTTAATGTCTTCCCCCAAAACCCAATAATGTCAGATCACTTCCTAATTACCTTTCAGTTTATTCTTAAGGACTATCCAGCTCCTCAGACTAAAACTATAATGAAAAGGACAATATCTGAAAAATCTATTTTAAAGTTCAGAGAAATAATAGAGCCAATATTTAATATTACGTCATGTGATCCTGTCGTTAACAGCGCCAGTCCCAGTGCTATTGATAACTCTGTTGACTCAATGGTCAACTCTCTAAAATCTGCTCTTGATGTTGCAGCTCCACTTAAACAGAAAGTAATCAGGCCAAAACGAGCCTCCCCCTGGTACAATGAAGAACTACGTTCTCACAAACAAAGGGTAAGAAAACTAGAGAGATCCTTACGCCGCTCCCACACAGAAGAATCCCTAAAAGAATGGAAAACTTGCCTTCTGTCTTATAAGCAGGCTCTGCGTAAGGCTCAAACCAGATATTATTCAAATTTAATAGAAGTAAATAAAAATAACTCTAGATTTCTCTTCAGCACTGTAGCCAGGCTGACAAACTGTCACAGCGCAGTAGAACCCTCAATACCAGTTACTCTAAGCTGCAATGACTTCCTTCTATTCTTTAACAGCAAAATCACAACTATTAGAGATAAACTAAATGCAATTACTCCCACTATCAGTACTGAGCAAGCCCAGACTGCAAAGCTAGTGTCCCATACAAATCCTTCAGTAATACTAGATAGGTTCACTGCTGTTGATCAGGCAGAGATAACTTCAGTCATTATGTCCTCCAAAACATCAACTTGTATTTTAGACCCAATCCCAAGTAGACTCCTCAAAGAAATTCTCCCCCTAATTATAAATCCCATTCTTAATATAATAAATACTTCACTAGAAAGCGGTTATGTCCCTCAGTCCTTCAAATATGCAGTGATTAAACCACTTTTGAAAAAGCCTAATCTAGACTCCGACATACTGGCAAACTATAGACCTATTTCTAATCTGCCCTTTGTCTCTAAAATCCTTGAAAGAATTGTGATTAAACAGCTTTGTCGCCACCTGCAGGACAATAATTTATTTGAAGTTTTTCAGTCAGGGTTCCGTGCATACCACAGCACTGAAACTGCACTAGTTAAAGTCACAAATGATCTGTTATTAGCTGCTGATGATGGACAGGTCTCAGTCCTGGTTCTGTTGGACCTCAGCGCAGCGTTTGACACCATCGACCACAGCATTCTACTGCAGAGGTTAGAATGTGATGTAGGTGTCAGTGGAACCGCCCTTAGCTGGTTTAAATCCTATCTATCTGATAGGTACCAGTTTGTTAATGTAAACCAGAGATCTTCCCCATGTTCTAAAGTAACCTACGGTGTGCCGCAGGGTTCAGTACTCGGTCCAGTTCTGTTCACTCTTTATATGCTGCCCTTAGGTATGATCATCAGAAAGCATGGCATTAACTTCCACTGCTATGCAGATGACACTCAGCTGTATTTATCAATGAAACCTGATCAGACGCATCAAGTAGACAGACTTAGTGCCTGCGTGAAAGACATAAAAACTCGGATGACTCTTAATTATCTGCTCCTTAACCCTGAAAAAACCGAGGTCATTCTGCTGGGCCCTAAGCACCTGCGAGACTCCTTATCTGACCAGATAGTTTCTCTGGACAATATCACTGTAGCCCCCAGCTCTACTGTAAGAAACCTTGGGGTCCTATTTGACCAAGATCTCTCGTTCAAAGCTCATATAAATCAAGCCTGTAAAACAGCCTACTTTCATCTGCGTAACATCAGCCAAAATTAGAAAAATCCTGCCCAGAGACGATGCCGAAAAACTCATCCATGCATTTGTCACATCCAGATTAGACTATTGTAACGCCCTGCTTACAGCGTGTCCTAAAAGCTCTATAAGAAGCTTTCAACTGGTTCAAAATGCAGCAGCAAGATTATTAACAGGTACTAGAAAAAGAGATCATATTTCACCAGTGTTAGAGTCTCTTCACTGGCTTCCTGTTGAGTTTAGAATCAAATTTAAAATCCTCCTCCTGACTTATAAAGCTTTAAACAATATGGCCCCATCCTACCTCAAAGATGCAATAGTAGCGTACCATCCAAACAGAGCTCTTCGTTCTCAAAATGCTGGACTATTGTTAGTCCCCAGAGTCTCTAAAAGCACAGTAGGAGGTCGAGCATTTAGCTACCAAGCTCCTGTTATGGAACCAGCTCACTGTTCATGTAAAAGAGGCCGACACAGTCTCTACATTTAAGACCAGGCTCAAAACGTTCCTCTTTGAAATAGCTTATGGTCAGGCCAGTTAGGAACAGAAATAAAAACCTACAGTTTTAGCTACGCTGCCCTTGGAGCAACTCTGCTGGGGGAAGTATGGCAGCTTGAACACTATCCTCTGGTTCTTCCTACTTTATCTATCAACAATATTTAATATTACTTCAACTGTAGTCTGTTCATTGCTGTTCACATGTTTCTCTTTCTCTCCACTTCCCCCGGGGAGTGGAGACTGTTTCAGACACTGCGGCGGCTGCTCCAGTGACGACCCCCCCACCCCCACCTGTCTGGACGATCTATGCGCCACCCGCCTGGACAGCTGGATTAGCCACACCTCGTCTGCCTGGATGAACTCCTTCTACTTTAGATGAACTGTTCCTCATCTCCTGCTGGAGGATCTCTCTACACTGGGTGGACTGCTCCTCGTCCGCCTGGAGGAACTCTTTAAAGCCACCTCCCTCTTGAGTGGTTCTGGCTCCACAGTCCAAGTGGATGTCAGTCCTAGTTCATCTGCAGCCTGTCCGTCCGTGGGAGTAGGATCTCTCCTTCACTGTGGTTCTCCCTGAGGTTTCTACTTTTTCCCATGGGGTTTTTTGTAGTTTTTCCTCGCCGCGAAGGAGGGTCAAAGGACAGGGGCATTCTGGGACAGTTATCTGAACTGCTTTTACCTGTGGCCCATCGAGGCAACTGTTGTTGTGATTTTGGGCATTATAAAAATAAATTGATTTGATTTGATTTGATTTGATTTGATTAGGAGCTCTGGAGGGCCCTGGAGGGCCCTAGAGGCAAAAGTGTGAAGAATAGGCCATGGGTCTCATTGGCTTTTCTGATCAGGAGGCCGTCTAGGATTTGTGTGCAAATTTTCAAAAATAAAAGTCAAAGTAATTGTTTTTCTCCCCATTGTAATTTAGTGCGCTCCTACAGGTGGCGCCGTAGGGTTGATTGTTATTGTGCGCACATAAATGGATTCAGCTGCTTGACGTTTACGTGTGTTTCAAATTTCATGTCGATCGGAGTATGCATGTGCGTGCAGGAACTATTTAAATGATTTCGTGAGTACTCTTTGCGCCCCTGGTGGCCAACGGTGATAAATGCACCATATCACTAATTCAGTTTTTTTCATGGCGCCCTGCACTGGACATATTCCCCAAGTTTCGTCCAAATCGGACAAAGTCGATGTTTGACTTAATAGGTAGGGGGCGCTAGGGAGTACTTTTAATTTATTTTTATTAATGCATTACATTCAGATCATAATTACGCACTCGTGACTGAAATTACAGCTCTGTCAGTCCAAGCGTGTAGCCGTGACATGCGATCGGAAAAACAGGAAACGAAGGCGTTCGTCGATGGCGAGCCACGGCGAGACCATTTGAGATATCAGCAAAAAAAGTGGATTACTATTGAATTTCCCGATCGCATAAACGTGTGCCAGACCCACGTCAGGCAAAAGCCCTAGTCCATGTTCTCCGTCAAAAAAAAAAAGTCAAACTGGCGTGGCGACTTCGGTCCAATATGGCCGCCGTGCGCTTGGTCCGAGGGCCGCGCTCCAGTGTCATGTTTTGCTCGGGTCACTGTTCTCTATCACTGCTCCGAGTTTCGTGCGCGTCGGGCAAAATTTGCTCGTCCCATTTCCCATAGGGGTCCGATTCGGGCCGGTGCTGCTCGTTCGGTTCGGGTCGGACGCTCTCGAGACGCGCGAAATACGAAATTTTTTTCCGGGCCGATCGCGACTATACCCCCATTGAAGACTTTTCGTGCATGTTTACTGGGTCAAAAAGGGCCGCGAAGAGTAAGAAAACGACAAAAATAATAAGCAAGAAACGGACGAAACACAATGTCCCTCGCCAGTTTACTGGCTCGGGCCAAAAATACATCGGAGAAATTTGAAAATTCCTTATGAAACAGAAACTTGCTAAAATTAAAGTGTGTATGACAGGTTATCTAACCTGATTTCACCAAAACAAATTCATACAATAATATTAAAGAGGAGGTGTAACACTTTTATGTATCTAATCTGGGCATTGCTTTTTGACAAATAAAACAAGAGATAAAGTATTGAAACAAGTAACAAACATGCTGAAACAACAGCGGCGGGTGCCTCTGGTCTGGATGCAAAGCACAAGCAAAGTTTTCTATGTAAAGCACTGTTTTGCAGCAGTGAGTTTCCCCTGTGGTTAGAGCCAATGGTAGGAAATATACAATTCTTCAATCTGGACCTACTCACTGACAAAGTCTACACTGGTAAATCAACTGGACAGAGAGGAAATGAAGAAGGTCTCTACTAAAATATATAGTGTAAAGGTTCTGTCTGGTCCGATACTGTATATATAGATGTACTGTATATTGATGTACTGGTATGAAGTATACTACAATATCCAAACCTCACTGTACAATCTAAACACAATATGCACATCACAGGACATGATTTATTGTGATATTTTGAGGAATTGTAGATGTGCTACTTTTTATTATGACAGTAATGATTAATAACAGTTATGTCTTCATGTTGTCTGCACTGAAATGGGTCAATGATCGAAATATATATATTTTTTTTTCTGCTGCTGCTGCATTTATCAAAAGAGCTTGTGATTTGACTGGACAGGATAATATTATTGTGAGACAGTCTGACATCACAATATTTCAGTATATTGATACACCCCTACACAGCGTTCAAAGTGATAATATGAATTTAGATTTCTGGACATTACACAATAGTTTGCAGCTTGAATCTGACTGTTCTGAATGTTGTTCCTGCAGTGGCTGTGCGTGCCCTTCTCCATGCTGAGCCCTGCAGTGGTGGACATCACTCAGACGGCCTACAACTACACCTACCAGAACCCATGGGTGGGCTCTCTGGACGGGGACCGTGCCTGGAGGTGGATCGACAACTTCCTGCTTCTGGTATGCTGCTGCACATTATACGTGTCGACATCACATGGAGAAATACAAATGACAATGGTCTGGTTCCCGTTCTAGTATTTGATGATGTCATGATTTCAGATGGAGGACAGGGGCCTATGCATGGAAGAAAAACCCTAATTTATTATTAGCAGATGTTGGCAGTGGAATAACAAGCGCTCTGTTCATTCTTACATCTGTTGTCTGTTCAAAATTCATCACATCCTTGCAGTGCTGGAAAGTAACAAAGTACAACATTAAAAGTACTGTACTTAAGTATATTTTTTAGCTATCTGTACTTTACTTTTACAGTAGACAATTTTTACTTTTTCTTCACTACATTTCAGAGCATGTATCTGTACTTTTTACTCCACTACATTTTTGAACTGGACTGAAAAGTAAAAATATATTTTCTTAAAACCTGCTGAAAAGGCCTAGGGGTTTATTTTTAGCTTTTATTTTCGAGTTCCCTTTGAGCAAACAAATAGCCTCTATAGAAAATAACCTGGAAAGCTGACCAAAACTCAACAGAATAAATTAAATCAAGATTACAGTTTGATGCTTTAAAAGTTCTCCAAACCAAAAGAATTACTTTTACTTTTTACTCAATTTTTTTTTCCAAATTTACATTTTTTTTTTAAAGGAGTACATTAATACTTTTACTTGAGTAGATTTTAAAATGTGATACTTTTACTTTTTTTGCTATATCTGTAATTTTACTTGAGTAACAAAATGGAGTACATTCACCTCTGCATCCTTGTTTCCTTTCTCTGATGTCCGCTGCCTTTTACATTTATTAACACAAATGTTGTGGAACAGAGTGCTGTGTAAGGATATTGCGCTAGTAAAATAGCTTCGATTTGGTTGTCGTCATGCTACATGAAAAACATGACAGCATATCTGCGTGAAAAAAACAATAGTTTAGCCCGCTCCGGCAGATCAAAGCATTACGGCTACATATCCCATGACACCTTGCGCCGCTATCAAACCAATCGGAGTGCACACTACATGTCACGCACACAGAGTAAGTGAAGAAGGCGGGTAGTGGCGAATTAAGCGTGGATTCAGAAGAAAAGGCTAATATAACGACTGTGAATGCCCCAGCAGCATTGAAGTCAGATGTGTGGAAGCATTTTGGTTTGGTGGTTTCAACAAACGCTGAAGGGGAAACGGTGACAGACAAATGATAGACAGTATGTGAGTGTTGTCACATCACAGTGTGGAGCATAGGGCTGGGTGAAATTGAATCGTGAGCTGGTCCCTGTGACAATCTGCTATTTTAATGAAACCGTTGTATCATGATTGACTGTTTGTGTCTTTAATGCAGCTGTCTGTTCAAACACACTTATTCTCCTGTTGTTTAGCCTCTGATGCCTCTGAGCAGATGACTTTATTTACCTCTTAAAGGCCAGAGCTGCACAATTAAATGAAATAAACACAAAATCACAATTTTAATGGATGTAATTAGCAAATCACAAAGGCTAATTCCTTCCACAAACAACAAAATGTCCTGCTTTGTTTTGAATAAAAACTGCTAACTCTGTAGTTTGGATTTTTACAAATATGTTCTGAAACATACACACAAAAGCACAACAAAAAGCAATAAAAATGTGTTAAAAAGCCACTGGTCAGAAAAATCATAATTCGATATTTTTTGTAAATCGTCCAGCTCTATTAAAGGCAATAGAAAAAGACAAAGTGAACATGACTCACCCAGACCTAGTGGAACGTCTCCAGAAATACAAGCAACGTGTGAAGTCATTTGACAACCCACCACCCAGAAAAGTTTCATGAATCTGTCGTAAAGAAACACATCACATCACAACAGCTCAAGAAATAATAAGGTACAGAATACATAGCGACTGATTTGCGTCCATTATCTGCAGTCATTATTATTGTTCAAACTTAAGTTGTTAATTAACTAATAATTAATGGCAAGAGCATTGTCAGTCTTGTTATTATGAACGTGGATACATCATTTTGAGTGCTTCTACAATATTGTGAGCCTCTCCATGATATCGCAATACATATCGTACCATGAGCTTCATATGAGATAATATCCTATCATGAGCTTGATGGTGCTGTGAGCTCTTATAGAGGAGGTGTTATCCAGGATTATAGAAGCAGGTGACTCTCTTTTTGCCATTCAATTACTCTGACTGGGCCTAGGACACAAAGCCCACCCATAAAGCTGCATATGAAATGGATTTTCTTATTTACATTGCACCGAAAACCACTCAAATTACAGGATTAGAATTGAACCTGTTTGAGTGAGGCTGAAAACTGCTTGCCTCAAAGTTGATTATTAGCAAAATATCAAAATGTATGCTACTTTCATTACATTACTCTTTATGCTCCAGGGCTTGGGAAACCTGGGTCTGCAGAACTTCCACCAGAGGACCCTGTCCGCCACCTCCTCCTCCACAGCCAAGATCACCTGCTTTGCTGCGGCCTTCATCGTCCCCACGCTGGGCATCCCTCCCATCCTGCTGGGGGCAGTGGCCGCGTCTACAAGTAACCAAACACACTGTACACTTTATAGTCGGACTGGAAGATATGACAATAATAAATCAAATGTGATGTACTTAGCAAGGAAGGATATTCTTTATCATAGCTTAAGAGGGAGGGCAGCTAGATAACTATTTAAAGTGCCTATGACAGGTTGGACGACTCATTTGACAAAAAGGCAGTTAAGATAAATATGTTTCAAATTGTGTTAAAAAAGTTCACAAATTTCAGTGCGGTTTAGCAATTTTTTTGATTTTTTTGTCTTACTTCCTGGTTGTAAATGATGACATCACACGAGGAAATTACCATAGCAACCATCTGTACAGTGGGCCAAACCTCCTCAGATGTCACAGATTTGTTTATTTTACAAATAAAATACATGTTAACACCTTTATTTTGTTGAACTAATGTATAAAGGTTCAAAAAAAGAAATTTATATTGTGTAAATTTTGCATAACCTTTGTCTCCCTAGCGTGATGTCATCAATTTGTTTACTTCCTGTAATTTTGAGCAGATTTTTCAACTTTTCTTCACAAGTAGCTGCTTGATTGGCGTAAAACTATAATTTATATTTAACAGGTATTAATACACTGAATAAAGTCAAAATTAGAAAATCGTGAAAACCTGTCATACGCACTTTAACAGTAAATGATTAAAACACGTAATTGAATAAATGCATGTTACCTCCATATATTTCACGAAAAGAAAAACAGACAAACAGGCGGCAGACCATAGTTAGTGCAACTTCAAACTCCTTTCAAAATTAGACAAAAAGTTCACCATAGTTGATTTGTGCTGACAGAGTAGAGACTGGTATGACTGGAATGATGACATGCTGATGTGTATAGTATAGTATAGTCTTTCATAATTGTTATTTCTTAGCAAGACCACATGAAACGGGAAGTCGTTATTTTCAGAAGTTGTGGTTAGTACAAACTCATGAATCAGGCTGTATACAGAGGAAGCAGTCCAAAAGGCTCAATGAATAACAACAACTGAATAGTCGAAGTTTGGAACTCAGAAAAACTACTGCTTTTTAGGTATTATCATGACATCTGCAGAGACTGGAAAATGAAATATCCCTTTGTCTCCGTTATCCAGTGTAAAAGCTGCTGGAGTAGTTTAGACATCTCCCCCTTCAGAATGGATGGGCCTGACTCGTTGCTTGCTTTGCCTGTGCAGACTGGAACCTGACGACGTACGGCCCCCTGTCCCCAGTGGAGCGAGGGGAGACGGGCCTGATCCTGCCCATCGTGCTGCAGTACCTCACCCCGTACTACATTTCCATCATCGGCATCGGAGCTGTGGCGGCGGCCGTCATGAGCTCCACGGACTCCGCCCTCCTGTCCGCCGCCTCCATCTTCACCTCCAACATCTACAAGAACATCCTCAGGCCTCAGGTGGGTCCACAGCAGGGACAGTCCACGACTGTTACATTAAGATAAGTCGAAGGAGCTAATTTACCCCTGTAGTCCCTGAGCTGGTGGATGGAATAAGGATTTGACAACAGAAGAAGAAGAAGAAGTATGTGGATAAACTGTCCAATCAGAGTTAAACATCTACTTGCAGGGTCAATCTTTTTTTTCTGTTTTTTTTTTTTCAATTCAACAAATTCAAATTCAAGAAAGCTTTTGCTTCTACTGAACTCTTACACAAATAAAATATTAATTTAAAAAACATAAATAAAACAAATCAAATGTATATTTTATTACAGGGTAGATAATGGTATGGAGTGTATGAGCAAAAGTGAGAGATTTGTGCTTTACTGCATTTGTTTTATAAGAGTCTCAGTGGCAAACAGGATGTCACGGTAAAATGCCCCCTTTTAAATTCTCTCTTATGTGCCTCATGAGTTTAGACACATTTCACATCATTAGTGAACTCAAAAGAATTGTGTGTATAATATTAAACGTGTGTTATCCTGTAACATCAGTAAAACAATGGATGTAGTTTTTAAGTCTTCGAGTCACCCCCAGTCACCTCCACAACAAGAGCTGAAATGATCAGCTGTGACCTGTGCAGAGCCACAGCACGCACCGACCCAGGGGTACACCAGGGGCCGAGGGGAATGACTCGGATTCTGATCAATCACAGCACAGACTATTGAGGTTTATAAAGCCTATGTTACAAAAATATGTTTCATGCAATGGGGGTTGTGTAAGCATACATTTCATAACGCCTGGGCGGCAGTAGCACAGTAGGTAGAGTGGGCGCCTTCTGATCCGAAGGTCGGCGGTTCGAATCCCACTCCAGACATGGAGTAGTTGAGTGGTCAGATCCCCTGACCCGCAGGTTGGTGGTGCGATTTCAGCTCCTTCAGATGAATAATGCCGTTGTGTCCTTGGGCAGGACACTTAACCCACCTCGCCCCCAGTGTCTGCGTACTCTGGTGTATGAATGTGTGAGTGGATGGGTGACTGGTTCCTTGATGTAAAGCGCTTTGAGTGCCTTAAAAAAGGTAGAAAAGCGCTATATAAATGTGACCATTTACCATTTTACCATTTTGCCACCCACACCCGAGTGTTGTGTTCTGTGTATCATTCCACTCTTACTAGAAAGTAGTAAGTTGCCCAACAACAAGTCCACTTTTCTTTGTTCACGTGAGCACAACAGAGCTGCACTTGTTGCTCATTCTTTATAAATGTGTTGCTTTAAATGTTTTATCTATTGACCACTCACATGAGGTAAGTTCCGTGTTCTGGACATGTGCAGTGGGAGCCTCACCTGGGCAGCTCAGTGCACAGCTCATTCTGAAACACATATGGGGTAGAAAAGATGAAGAGGAAGAGAAGCAGTGGAAAAACATGCACAGAAGGCCAAACCTCCAGCGCAGTGCCCCCGACCGAGACCCTGGCTCCAGCCCAGGACTGGGGCCAGCACTCAGGAATACTGGTTCATCATCATGTTAGATAACTTGAAAAATAAGAAATCAATTATAAATAATAAGTAAATTACACATAATGCTTTTTTTTTTTTTCTTTTTTACTTTTAAGCTTGTTTTATTAATGCTGTTTATGAGCAGATTTCTGAAATCACTCCATTTGAATTTTTCCTTTGTGGTTAGTACATAAATAAACCCTCAGCTGTTTAAACTGTGTTCACAATGAACTCATGGCTCTGAACCCAACGCCTAAATGACTCATGGGAAATGGTGGTGTAGTTCGTCCAGTGTGAACAAAAGC
Organism: Rhinogobius similis; assembly: GCA_019453435.1. Lineage (NCBI taxonomy): Eukaryota > Metazoa > Chordata > Actinopteri > Gobiiformes > Gobiidae > Rhinogobius > Rhinogobius similis. The sequence goes on along the minus strand of CM033634.1, from coordinate 34,563,030 downwards.
CTGTTTAAAAGCCAATTAAAGCCACAAGATTGAAGCATCAGTCCACAGAGTGAACACTGCTCCATTTGGCAGGTGTTTTATATCCACAAACCACTCATTTAGGCCCATTCACACTCCAGTGTTTGCAGACACTGGAAGTTAGGTGGGTTGCCCAAGGACACAACAACAGTTTGTGTTTACCTCTGGTCACATGTTTGACCTCGATCAATCGTAGACGCAGCGAGAGGACGTCTCACTCTGAGACCAAGACTCCAAAATATCACTTGATACACTTGATAAGAGTTGCAGCTGGTCTTTGGTCGTGCGGCGGTTCCAAGTTTAATCTCCGTCCCTGTCTCACTGACCTACAACAGTTGTTTTGTCACAATTCAAGACCAAAGTTAAGCTGTGGACACACTACCTGATTTTTAGGCTTCAGTCTCACTGTAGTTGCAGTCAGTCACTGTTGCTTCTGTCTCATAGTGTCACATCATTGAGTCACATTTGAATCGCAAAGTGTGCACCACAGAAAGACACGACTAGACTCCAGTCGCAGTCATTCCAACATGTTTGAATTATAAGCCCGATTTTAGACTCTGACAGTACAGTGTGTTGCTTACTGCAGCACACACAGAGTGCAACCGCAAATGAAAAGAAGCAGAGGAGAAACTGAAAACAGTCGGAGATAAAACTTTCTATGTTCATCTTTTCAGAAAAGTAAGTTGCACAAAATGCACCACAGCAAGTCGTGTGCTTATTAGCCCTGCCTAAACATCAGAGTATGAATGAATGAGTTTATTTGTTGAGAAAATAAAATAAAATAAATAATTTAAAAATGATTATAACATAACATTGACAACCAACCAAAAAGGATTGGGCTGAAGCAACATGCTTATATGAGCCCATCCCATCCTTAACATACACAACCAGAGCTGACGCAATAAACAAACACTCACCCCCTCCTTCTCTTGCCTGCTCCTCCTCTTTTCTCTTCCTACTCTTTTCTCCTCCTTCTCTTTCCTCCTCCTCTCATGCAGCTCAGGTCTGTTTCATAAATGATCCAAATGACATAGTTTTCTTCTGATAAAATCCACAGGAAACATGTCCAACTTCTTCACCTCTTTTGCCACTTTTAATGTCCATCTGAGTAAATCCAGAGTGAGTTAGCATCACTTCTAGCGTACAACTTTGGACCGTTTTGGTCAGGAGTCACATGATGCTGTTTAACCAATGAGAAGTCAGGATACACGACAGCTTAAATAACGCACTATTATAATGAGCTCTATCATTATTAAAGCTAAAAAAATGTTTTTTTTCTAGATTCTTGATTGTATTTTGTAGGGTAAAGTGTATTTAGTTGTCAGAGTGGTGTAGTGTGCACTCTGTCATGACTGCAGTTGTTAAGTGGGGACCTCAGACTCTCTGGGGTCAAGTATATTCCAGTCGTGTAGTGTGGACCCTCCTTAACATTCTCAAACTATCAGAACTGGGAAAGTCATGTAGTATGTCCCCAGTTTAAGAAACGTTTAATCGTAAATGTCGGAATCATTCAGTGAACACTTTGCTTAAGGGTTTTTGGGTTCAACTCCTTGCCTGAATGTTTGTTTTTCTGCTTGTAACTTGTCCTCGTTTGTGTGCACGTCCAGGCGTCTGAGAGGGAGATCCAGTGGGTGATCCAGGGCTCGGTCGTGGTGGTGGGCCTGGCTGGGACGTCCCTCACCTTCCTGGACAACAGCGTCCTGATGATCTGGCTGCTGCGCTCCGACCTCACCTACACGCTCATGCTGCCCCAGCTCGTGTGCGTCCTCTTCTTCAAGATCTCCAACGGGTACGGCGCCGTGCTGGGCTGCGCCACCGGCATGATCCTGCGCGTGCTCTGCGGCGAGCCCGTACTGGGGATCCCGCCCGTCATCAAGTTCCCGGGGTGCACCCTGGTGAACGGCGTGTACATTCAGCAGTCCCCCATCAGGACCATCTGCATGCTCTCGGCCGTGGCTGCCATCCTGCTGTTCTCGTACCTGGCGGCGCTGCTCTTCGACAGGGGCGTGATCTCCGAGAAGTACGACTTTTTCAACGTCAAACATCAGCAACCTCAGAACGTGGTCAAGAAGGAGGAGAGTCTAAAGCTGGAGAGCGAGAGCACGGAGGCGACCCAGCCCATGTTGGAGTCCCCGTGTTAGGCGGAGGAGAGGAGGAACGCAAGCCCATGTTCAATGCTTTGTACTCTGAATCTGAATACCTCTAACATCCACTGACTGTTGCTCATCACATTTAGTGCCCTTAAGATATACTGGCAACAATGTTCTGAGAGTCCGCTCTAGGGCTGGGTGCAGTTCAGTGTTTTTATTTAATCAATACTTAAAGGAGACATATATGCAAAATCAACTGTTATGAGCTTTTAACCATAATATAACAGTTTGATTGATTCATGCCTGTTTGATTAATCCTGTCTTGTCCTGTATTTGTGTACGAGTGCTAAGAAAATTTCAGTTTTCACCTAAACCCTATCCCTGCCCACTGCTCTGTTCTTTGAAAAATTCAGACTCCAGGTCATATACAGATGTTCCACTAGGAATTCCAACTCTGTAGTCATAGAGAGCGAAATCACTGGACCTGTTTCTGTCACTCATCTGTTTTAGATCTGTGTGCGAAAGTAAAAAAGCATAATGACCTCTTTATAGTCTCTAGAATGATCCATTATTCACCCTAACCGTTGTCCCTCCATATTTTGAAACACAAGATATTCAGAAAAAGTAATTCCGCCCTCATTTACGAGCAAACAAAAAGGCCATAGTTACCAGCAGGGGGCAAGTGAGACAAGTTACACGTTTACAATAAGTTACACGTTTAAAGGTTAGTGGAGGAAATGTGAGTGCAGTACCACAGAATAATGTAAACCAAGGGCAAAATGTCGATGTAAACCCTCATTCGTCCAGGTGTGGTCCATCGTAGAAAGGGGTTCAGAGGTTGTCATCCGGACGCCGTTTAAAGATCGAGACGTTTCGACTTTGGACGTGTTCTTCCTCCTTGGTTGGTGGAATAACACGTCCAACGTGCCCTCTCAGCTTGTGGATACCCTAACTGGGCCTTTAACAGAGTCAGAAGAGCCAAGAAACAGGACAGAAAGGATAAAGACCCCAGCAGGAGGGGTGTCTCTATCCCTTATGTCTCGGGCCTGTCTGAGAAGTTTCAAAGGATTTTTAGACAACACGACATCCCTGTCTATTACAAACCTGGCAACACGCTTAAACAGAAACTGGTCCACCCGAAAGACAAGAGGCCGACAGAGAAACAGAGCAATGTAGTTTATTCGATAGAGTGCAGTGAGGACAGTTGTAAAGAACGTTACATAGGAGAAACAAAACAGCCATTGCACAAAAGGCTGTACCAACACAGAAGATGTTCCTCCACCGGACCGCAGAGTGCAGTCCATCTGCACCTAAAAGCTACAAATCACTCGTTTGAGGACAGTGAGGTGAAGATTTTGAGCAGAGAGAAGAACTGGTTTGAAAGAGGAGTAAAGGAGGCCATTTTTGTAAAAAGAGAAAATCCTTCCCTGAACAGGAATGGGGGCTTAAGATTTAATTTAGCCAAAATTTATGACAGCATTCTCACACCTTGGTCCAGATCAATAGACCAGTCAAATGCTAATGAGGCAATCAGTAGTGAGGAGGGAGCAACAGCCAGCTATCAAGATAACAATAGACCTTTAGCCACAGGTGAAACTAGGTGAGGCCAACCATTAATCAACAAGATTAATCAAGTCTCAGGTGACAAACAAACAATTTTCTAACAAAGACAGGACTCAGTGACTCCTCCCTGGGGGCAGGACTCCCAGTACTCAGAGTAGCATATAAGGCCCAGGTTCCCAGACCAGCTCTCTGATTGACAATGACTTTTGGATAAAAGTCGAAACGTCTCGATCTTTAAACGGCGTCCGGATGACAACCTCTGAACCCCTTTCTACAAGGGCAAAATGGCAAAGAAAAACTACATTTGTGATTCAAATTTGATTTAGTATTAGCTTAACATAGGGCCTTAAGTCATACAAAGTTTACATTTTTGATACCACTGACATTTTGATTCAATATTCTTCAATTGATTTCACTTGATAAAATCCTGACAGTGATGTAACAGTCCCCAGCCCTGGTGCGCTCGCTCCACAGACTTCAGGTCAGGGCACTGGCAGCTGCAGAGGGAGGCCTGTTTACTGACAACACCAGGAAAACACTATGACAACAATACAGTAATAATATGCAATTGACGCTCACGCACTGGCTCTGGTTTCACTTCTCAAGCTCTTTAGTTCCAGCCTGGGAACAAACAATTTGGAAAAGGCAGAAATAGCTGTTGCACCTTAAGAATTGGTTATACAAAGATGGACGTATTTAGAATCAGAGGAAGAGAATGGAACTTTTGTTAGAAAGAACATATGTGTTTTCAAATAAGTATTCATAGTTTTCAATGTTTTCAATTCAATTTCAATATTTTTTTCTTTTTTTCTTAAATGAATTAAATAATTTAGGTACAAAATATTGACATTCATTTTCAGAATGTTAGGAAAGTGCTGTTCTAACCATCACTGAACATTCGAATTTGAATTTGTAAACAGAATTTGTGTATAGAATCTGAATTTGTATACAGAATCTAAATCTGTAAACAGAATCGAAGTTTGTGTACATCATTTCAATTTGTGTATAGAATCTGAATTTGTATATAGAATCCAAACTTGTACACAGAATCTAAATTTGTATACATAATTTAAATTTGAAGACAATATATTTTTATTATTTTTCTTTACATTTCCAGTCCTTATTCCCAATGAGGCAAACAGGTAAAATATGAATTCAATTTATTTTTGGAGAGCCCAAAATGACAAGTGCAGTCGCCTCGTGGGACTTAAACAAAATGATGATTTTAGATAACAATCAGTGAAAACAAGAGAGTGCAGATTAACCAACAGTCAGAGTGACATGCCACAGTTAGTCTGGACGTACAAGAGCTAAAAAGCCATAACATATACCTTCATATAACCTCATATAACCTCATAGTGCAGTGTTGAAGTCGTTACTAGCTCTTTGTAGTACAACAGTAGTGTAATAGAAACAGGGCTGAGCGATGTTAATCTTATATTCTGTTGTAATCTTGCTTTTCTGCTCGAACGCATTCTCCCTATTGGTCGAGCCTCTGTCGTGCTCTAAGTGAGTGACAGCCGGGTTTAACCAATCACAGTGAAGCCTGATCTGTCAGAGGACATGGACAGCTTTAATTAGCTGATTGAAGCTGTCCATAAATGATTTGTAATATAACGTGTCAACATCGCCCAGCCCTAAATATTATAATAATAGTATTGTGTTAGAGGTAGAAGACTCAGGTTATTTAACAAGCTTTATTCACCATTTGTAATTATTATTGTACTAACTTTTTCTACGCCAAAGGTACTGGATAGTCACCTTTATAGTTTTCATGAAAATCCAATGTTGAAGTCATTTTTAATGTGATGATACATGTACAGTGTATAAACAAGTGCATTTTTATAAGTATTATTTAGAAGTGTGTGTTTTGCCAGTATATCTTTGGGGCACTGCATGTCAATCACTTAGTTTCATTATTAACACAAATGATTTGAATTTGTGTTGACTTTTCTATAGCGTCATGGGGAAATCACATGTATGCTCTTCGTTTTAAGAGCTCAGTATTTTCTCTGCAATTTTCTGCAGTAGTTCTAAATTCTACTGATGAGTAGTGCTGTGATTAAGTATGATTCGTTTGAGGGTGTTTTTAAAGGGTGAAGGGGGTGTGTGCGAAGCCTATGCTGATGTTCCCCTCTCCCTGCACTGGTCTCATGTGCAGTCAGGACAAGCAGACAGGAGGCAAAGCACCTGTGAAGGCTGATGACAACTCTACGAACGAAATGATAGGATTTTAATGAACTCAAAGTATAAAAATAATAAAGTGCTGATAAACCCATCTCGGAGCGAGGGCGGAGCTAGTGTGGGCTCAGAGCGAGGCTAGGCTAAATCTGACAAAGCTACATTTTAGGCACTTTAAGGCTTTAACATCTAAAATCTGACCTTTGTGAAAGCTGTAGGTGTCAGGTCAGCCCTTGTCAGCCCCTGTCAGCCCCTGTCAGACCCTGTCAGTACCTCTCAACCCAACACAAAAGTTTGATGTCACAAAAAATACATTGGTGCTCTATAGTAGGACTCTGGGCCCAGCAGCTGCAGCACATATGGAGTGTCCACTAAGGACAGAGGGGCGTGTCTTATCCGGTCATATATAGATCCATGGGACAGTGCCCTTTTTTTTTTTTTTTAACCATGTATGAGACCCATACATTAATCAGATGTTGGTTGGTAGCCTCAGACACTGAGCCTCGGACAGCTTTTATGTGCAGTTCGTCCATTCAAATCTAGACAAACATCTTGAAATAACCACAAGCCTGACTGAGGTATAGCTCCTGTCTGCTCCTCCTACTGTTTGTACGTCCACCTCGTTGTACTGTAACTGTGCACATTCACTACAGACACACCAGCGTCCCACAGGAGGTGTCCTTGAGAACACATGGTGACAGAGGAGTAGATACAGCGCACTAAAATAAGACCACACAGATAACAGACATGTTCACACTCACCCACAGCTCCAGGAGAGCGCACGGCCCGTGTCACACGCAGAAATAACTCCACTGTTTGTACTTTGTTGAGGGCTGAAAGATTAAACTCAACTGAAATCTGAGTTTGAAGGGGCCATGGGTGGAGTTCACGTGACGTCATAACGTCCTGAACGGCGCTCAGGTTTGGAGTTAAAGTCCGAATCCTCAGGTAGAACTGGCACAAATTCAACATCTTCTCTGGCAGCAGCGATGATGTGAGGTGAAAGGGTTAAAAGTGGCGGCGTTATTCAGACAAACATGCACGATGGTCGTCATCTGAAAGGACCTCAAGGACAAAATGAATGCAGCAAATCTGTGGAGCTGATCTTTGACACATTGAGTGAGCGCTCTGCAGAGCTGAGGTCTGAATGTGAAAAACTCAAAGCCATTCTGTTCTGTCTCATGTGAATAACACAAACATGTCAGATAGAACCCTATAGCTCTAAGCGGACAATTTGACAGTTTTCATTTTGGAGATTTCTTTCACAAACAGTGAATGCCCTCCATATTCTTTACAATAGTACAAGAAGAATAACATAATTGATCATGTTCATCAGGTGTTGGGGTCGTCTTTGAGAGCTCAGTGTTATCCCTGTCGTTTAAACTTAACTTCAAAACATGTTCTCAAATCCATGAAGTTCAGATTTCTGTCTCTCAAATGTTAACGCTCCTGGACTTCACTGTGAATGCTATCATGATGAAATTACATGGAAAAGATGAATATTTTCAGCATTTTCCCAAATCTTTCAGCCCGACTGTTTCAAACTGGAACAGGACAAACTGCAAATATCTTACACTGATTTAGACAAAGGACACACAGTTGCTGAAGTACTTTATTAACAAACAGAACTATCATTAGATAGATGTAAAAAAAAAAAAAAAGAAAAATTGAATTATGTCCCTGACAGGCTTCGGTAGTCGCTCAGTGTAAATGGAAATGCACCTTTTACAGCCTTCTCTCTTATTTAATCAGAATGTGTTTAGTATAAAAAAGAATGGACTATTTTTTCACTTTTGCCTAGAGAAGGTGGCACGTTTAGTAATGAATTGATTGTATGTAATTTGCTTGCCGACATCAAATGATTTTATTTTGTCTAATGAGAATCCTAAGTGTCTAAAAATAACTGCAGTGTAGGAACAAAGTGTACCTGTCCACTGTTCATGTGAATGCAAATCACCAGTCAACCTTTTACCTGTGGAAAAAACAAGAAGAATCAGAATGAGTTAAAGGTGTGCTTTATTATGACATGCTAGGCTAAGGTAGCATTAGGTACAGAGGTGGGTAGAGAAGCATTTACTCATGTACTCCAACACTTTCTAGCTTTGTCTGGAACTCTTCACAGAATGGTTTGAGCTTGTCTGTCTCGCATGGGTTTACATGTGTTTTGTTGCTGCAGAAATACCTTTAAACCAATGCATTTTTACTGTGAGCGGGCTCGCCTCACCACAGATCTGACCTGCCGTCTCCATGGAGATAGACAAGCTTAATGCCATACTGTGGAACAACCTCTCCAAGGTGCTAAGCAGGAGGCACGCCCTGCACCCCAAACGTTACATAGCACACGTTTGACAGTTCAAATGTACAGCTCGGTGCTAGTGTCAGTCAAGCTGTAACTGTCCGTCCAAAAAGCTTACATTTGGCAAAATATTAACGAGCCTAGAGGTTTAGAAAGTGACACAAGATTTAACGATAACGATAGTCTCATGCACAGACGTTACACAGTCTTATTGGAAAAAGGAATGGCAAATTTACTTCAGGAACCAAGCATTGATAAGCTCCATTTTAGAAGTATTTGTCTGGATGTGAATTGGACAAGCATTAAATAACGCATAAAAGCAATGTTTTTTTTTATTCAAAGGATAAGCAAACGGCATAAAAGTAATGGAGCAAATGTAACAAAAAATGGAATGGCACAAATCTAATAAAAAGTAACAGGAGTAAGAGTAACACTGCAAATGGAACAATGTAAACGCAACGGAGGAAAAGTAGAGGGCCAAATGTAACGTAGCAATTGTAACGGCATAAAAGTAACGTTCCAAATGTAACGGAGCAAATGTAACGGGAGTAAAAGTAATGACCCAAATGTAACGGAGCAAATGTAACAGGAGTAAAAGTAACGACCCAAATGTAACGGAGCAAATGTAACAAAATCTATGTAACTGCAGTAAATGTAATGGGAGTAAAAGTAACGTTCCAAATGTAATAGAGCAAATGTAACAGGAGTAAAAGTAATGACCCAAATGTAACGGAGTAAATGTAACAGGAGTAAAAGTGATGACCCAAATGTAATGGAGCAAATGTAACAGGAGTAAAAGTGATGACCCAAATGTAACGGAGCAAATGTAACAGGAGTAAAAGTAACGTTCCAAATGTAATAGAGTAAATGTAATGGGAGTAAAAGTAACGTTCCAAATGTAATAGAGTAAATGTAATGGGAGTAAAAGTAACGACCCAAATGTAACGGAGCAAATGTAACAAAATCTATGTAACTGCAGTAAATGTAATGGGAGTAAAAGTAACGTTCCAAATGTAATAGAGTAAATGTAATGGGAGTAAAAGTAACGACCCAAATGTAATGGAGTAAATGTAACAGGAGTAAAAGTGATGACCCAAATGTAATGGAGTAAATGTAACGGGAGTAAAAGTAACGTTCCAAATGTAATAGAGTAAATGTAACAGGAGTAAAAGTAACGACCCAAATGTAATGGAGTAAATGTAACAGGAGTAAAAGTGATTACCCAAATGTAAGTGATTACCCAAATGTAATAGAGTAAATGTAACAGGAGTAAAAGTAAGGACCCAAATGTAATGGAGTAAATGTAACAGGAGTAAAAGTAAGGACCCAAATGTAACGGAGCAAATGTAACAGGAGTAAAAGTAAGGGCCTAAAGGTAACAGAGTCAATTTAACAAAGTAAATGTAAAAAAGCCAATGTAACGGGAGTAAAAGTAACTAAGTAGTTGCAAATGTAACGGAGTAAGTCAAGCTAGCAGAGTAAATGTGACGCAGTGCTGCCCACCTCTGATTAGATCCATGGTTTTGGCTTCGTGTGCTACTACTAACCATTCCATAACACTGCCACTAATGAACTGTCATCACTGCCTGAAGAATGTAACGCCCCCCGCTGGGCATCGTCAGTATGACTCACCGACACTATCATGTTGGACACATATACATTCTCGCTGGAGGATGTATATATACAGTGGATTGTCAAAAGAAATCCAAAGCGGGATCACACGGAGGACGGTCACTGCCTGCTCTGCCGAAGTGAAATTAAACGTTCTGCAGCTGTACATACGGACGTCTCAGGTTTTGTTCCGCGCAGGAGAACCAGTGAGTGGACTAACACATGATCATGTCTCGCCTCCCAGGATATAGGGGGCGCTCTTTGCTGAGGTACAATAAACTACCTCCTGCAAAACCCACACCTGTCTCTGTATTCTTCATTCAAGTAGTTAACATGCGAGTTGTAATTCTTTTTTGTTATTGAAATGTTGAAGTGCAGTTAGTGCTCGTGTGATAAAATTGAGCCTTTAAAGGTTTGTCATCAAAAACATTCCAAAGTCCAGATTGGAGGCAAAACTGAAATGGAACATAATGGGATTCCAATGAGGAAACAGATTAACTTCAGCATATCACAAAATATGAAACATTTTGATGCTTTTGGAAAATGAAAACCACTCAGACACAAATGAGTGACACCTGAGCTGCTGCAGAGCACATTTACTATTGTATTTTACATGATTTGTTTATTTTATAGGAGAAAAAGATAAATTCTTGTCATTTTTGATTTATGAAAAATCCAGATTTGTAGATTTTTCTGCACAAACACTGACAGAAATGTTGATCCCACTATAGTTTTTCATTTTATCTACAGATATAGTGCATACTTTAACATAAATTATACTTTTTGTGAAGCTCAAATACTATTTTAAAGCTAGAACATGGTATATTGTTCTTCCTCCGTGATACAAAAGCACACTATCTGGCATTTCTACCCTGGAAATTCTAGTTTGTTACTTTTTCCCACACAACGACACAAAACCATGAGTATGTGAGAGCTGATTATTGAAAATGAGTCTGCTTCATTTTGCCTCGATTCTGGAACTTTGATGACATAAAGGTCTATAATGCACATGTAATTTAGATTCAAATGTTTAACTCCCTTATTTATTAATACACAGTTAATGAGCAGAAGTGTCAAATTATTACATAGACCCTTTCAAACACTGTCATCAGACGTAAAAGCAAATGGTTTTCAGTTGATAACAATAAAAAGAACATTTGGCTAATAATGTACAAGTACTGCTGCCAAAATAGTACTTCAGTAAAAGTAAATGTAGGCTGTACATGAAAAATACTACTTTTTTAACACATTTTTAGAAGCATATCGGTTAATTTTTTGTAGTTTAAACTGAACTTAGTAGTTTACACCACAATTCACAATTAAGCACAAAAAAGCTCTGTCCAATCAGAGCACACGATGCAGTGTCGTTTTGACTTTTTGTTATTTATTCATGTAACGAATCAAAATGAAATGATAAACTTTTCTCAAGTACAAGCTTGTTTAAAACCATCCATGACTCAGAAAATGTACTCTTTAGTTACAGTAACATGAGTATTTGTAGTTAGTACTTTCCAGCCTGATCATTAGGAGTGATACACACTTCATTCATCTCCTCACCCTAAGCCCTGAATCAAGTAGTTATTAGCTCTGAATCATTCTTAATAAACTATTTGTACATGTTTTAATGAGGCTAATAGTTATTATACAGTACCTTCCAGATCTTCCCCTTGTTGACCCTGGGCTCATTACATTCCATTAACCTCATCAGAGGCAGTGGGCCCACTTTTTCTTCATTTATTCCTTTTTGTCCACATCTGGTAAAAGGTTGTTGGCGTTAAACATAAAAAGAAAGCTTTAACTTTCTTATTTTCAGTCAATTCTGAGATTCTGACAGGACTTTTTTTTAAACTTTATTTCAAGTCCCTGAATCTCATTTTATTTTATTGAAACTGGCTTCAGCTTTTAAAGAGGAATTGTCAAAACCAACAAACCCAACAACTAACCCTAACCCTAATCCAGACTAGTGACACTTAGAGCCTCCTCTAACTCCAGCTTTACACTTTACACTTTCTGATATTGAGTAAATCAGACACCAGGGTTCAGCTTCACAGAGTCACGGGTTTGTGCTCCAAAGGTTCAGAGATATAACACAGATGTCAGAGAATAACAGCTTATGACGCCTGGATGAAAAGAAATGGATTAAAGTCACTTAAAGGTCACATGTGACGCCATTTCCATTTCTTCCCAAGTCTGCCCTCAGTCCGTCTTTTGATGATGTGACACGCTTCAGGGTTTGGATGGACACGTGTGACTGGCCTGTTCCATTTGTAATAAACGCCTTCTACTTCAGAGTCCAGAGTCTTTCTCTGTGAGGCAGCAGGGGTCGCCCATGTCCCCCTCACGTCCTGAGCCGGTGGATGTCGGGCTTAAAGGGCCCCCGCTCAGACTTGACTTCTACCGGCTGGTGACAGGTACATTTTATCTTCTCCCGCATTTGAGCTAGTTTAGATGGTTTTTAAATGGATTTGATTGTTTTACCGGCGGCACATATCCCCTGGTTTTACACTGGTCAATTTAAGGTGAGAGGGGTTTGTTATAGTTTGCACTTTGTCTCATTGTTTTTAACACTTCTCTTGACTATTTTGCAGGATTGCCTGCTACAGTTTTGTTTAGTTGTGTTATAGTGTTATAGTTTTGTTTGGAGTTTGTTTTGCTTTCATTTGCTCCGAGCTCTTATTGCACCAGTTAATAACCTGGTTTTGAGCACTGTGGTCTCTGGGCTTTTGGTCCCCGGGGCGTGCTTGGGAGGGTTCAGTCCACATCTTTGAGTTTGCACTTGGGGATTTTCAGTTATGTTGTTGTGGTTGTGTGGGAGCACTTTCAGTTGTGTTTTGGGTGGCCCTGTCAGGTCGTCCTTGTTGGTTCATTCATTCACATGTTTCTCTTGTTTTCCAGCACTTTTGTGTTTTCCTTCACCTGCAAGGTTTTATCCATTTTTAACTAAACTTGGCCTTTTAATAACTTCATAATAACATTTTTTACAGTACAATCGCTCCTTTTTAAGTCTTTTAATACATTTTGATTTCATATTTTAAAGTCACATCTCTGTCCTCTTTTACAGACTTACCCGTTTCCTTGGTATTTGATTTGATTTGATTTGATTGTGTTTAATCACCTTTGACACTTTTTAATAAGGTGCCCTGGGTCACACATGGACAACTGTGACTCTGCTACAACTGAAGATTGAACAGGCTTAAAACATCCTAAATTTGACGCTTTGTATCGCGACTTCAAATGTAGTGGCGCCATCTGCTGGATGAAGCAGCAAATGCAGGCTCAAAACACAGAAGTGCAAAAAACACAAAAGTGTAAAAGAAAATAAACACCTGGAGTCTAGATGAAAATGGACTCTTATCTACAGTCGGGTTCATAAATATTGGGACATGAACACAGTTCTAGTCTCTTTGGCTCAATAAACCACCACCATGGACTTGAAATGGAGGCAAAGGATCTGCAACTGAGTTTTAAAAAGTGGAATTTTGATTTATGATCCCGTTTGTCCCATTACTTTTGGTCCCTTAAAAAGTGGGAAGCAAATTCTATCGCTCAGATGATTTGGATGTAAATACCTTCATTTAAAGCTGAACGTCAGCAGTTAAAGCACGTCTTGTTTGTTTCAGGTCAAATCCACTGTGGCGGTGGACAGAGCCAAAAAGATTAGAACTGTGTCCCAATATTTATGGACCTGACTGTAGATCATAAAATATTATATAGACTAAATGTTATATTTGATTACTCCATATCATTTATTTATTTATTACAATTTTATCAGTTATTTAACCTTTATCATCTACAAATGTTCTTGACGTATTATGTAACATTTCACTGCCCATCAGTCAAAAACCCAGGAAAATACTTAATGACAATAAATACAGATTTACGTTTATTTATAATACCCAACGTCATAAAAACACACTGCAAACCACGTCCTGCTCATGTTTTAGGCTGCGTTTACACCTGAACACACTCGCTGGCAAAATATTGGCAAATTCCATGGGAAATGTCGGGAATAAACAGGGAATCAAGAGTTCTGAAGGCAGGACACAGGAGCCGTTGTCATGACCACATGTGACCACTAGGGCTGGATGAGGAAGAGGTTTCAGGCCGAAGCCAACCATCAATAAAGGGGCAGACTTTACACGAACAAAACCGGCACTGAACCTGGACTAGACCAGGATCAAATCAAGTCTGCGACAGGATTGAACTGGGCTCAAACTGGAATGGAACACGTGCAACGTGAGCGCACCCTAAATGTCACCTGATGTTCCTCAAACATCCACAAACTCATGTGTCACACGTGAGCGCGCCACTGTGCTGTGTTTCCTGTATATCAGGGGTCCTAGGGCGGCCCGGGCTCTCTGGGGGTCTGGATGTGGGCTCTCTGGGGGTGTTCCTGTATATCAGGGGTCCTTGGGCGGACCGGGCTCTGTGGGGGTCTGGATGTGGGCTCTCTGGGGGTGTTCCTGTATATCAGGGGTCCTTGGGCGGACCGGGCTCTGTGGGGGTCTGGATGTGGGCACTCTGGGGGTGTTCCTGTATATCAGGGGTCCTTGGGCGGACCGGGCTCTGTGGGGGTCTGGATGTGGGCTCTCTGGGGGTGTTCCTGTATATCAGGGGTCCTTGGGCGGACCGGGCTCTGTGGGGGTCTGGATGTGGGCACTCTGGGGGTGTTCCTGTATATCAGGGGTCCTTGGGCGGACCGGGCTCTGTGGGGGTCTGGATGTGGGCTCTCTGGGGGTGTTCCTGTACATTAAGGGTCCTTGGGCGGCCCGGGCTCTGTGGGAGTCTGGATGTGGGCTCTCTGGGGGTGTTCCTGTACATTAAGGGTCCTTGGGCGGCCCGGGCTCTGTGGGAGTCTGGATGTGGGCTCTCTGGGGGTGTTCCTGTACATTAAGGGTCCTTGGGCGGCCCGGGCTCTGTGGGGGTCTTCTGGGTGGGGTCCAGGCTGGGGTCCAGGCTGGTTCCTTGGTACACCATTCTGTTGTGGAGGCCCTGCTGGATCACCCGCTCCTGCACGCGGAGCTTGGCGTTGTTTATTCGACAGTAGAACCTGGAGGGGAGAAAAGGGGGAGGTGAGAAACTACTATGGAATTCTCCCGCTGTGGAGTTTTTGTGTCATTGGCAAAGAGTATTTGTAATATTCTCGTTTATCGTGATGGAGAACAACATATGGCACTTGAGAATGTGTTCCCAGGCCTGTCGCGGTCACACCTTTTGGTGCGATATATTGAAGAAAATATACGACAAACGATAATATTGAAACTTATTTATGCAACTGACACAAATCAAGTCTAAATCTCGTCTAAATGCACAATATTGTTAAAAAAAAACAAAAACAAAAAACTGAGCAGCAATAAATAAATGGCAGAATGAAAAACTTTTTTTATACTTATGAGTCACACAAGTTATTTATTCAACCGTCTACAGCTCAAAATTTTATTGTAGCACAGAAAAATAACAAAAAGTCTCTCACTAATAAATTTTGACCCCTAAATATGATTGTTCCATCTGTTATTTATGAACGATATGTCGATAAAGTTATTATTGCCAGCCCTAAGACTTTTACATGTATTTATGGCTCTTTTTGACAAATAAAACAACAGGCCCGGACTGGGAGAAAAAATTGGCCCTGGACCGGCCCCCTGCGTGACCATGACCGCGGCTATCCGATGATTTAACAAAAAAACAACAATTATATAGATTATATAATCATTTTAAACTTGCCCTAGTTAAACTTTTCAATAGGATGAGCTTGTTGACTTAATATTTGTGTATTCAAATGAACCTTTGGGGATTTGGTCCAAACAGCATTGTTTTGGTGCATTGTCTAATAATTGTCATAATTCTTGGCATGTCCTGTTTGGCCCAATTTATTGTTGCACAGACGCAAATGCTTTAAGGCTATTTTCCTTTTTATTATTACTGTATACACCAATGTTAAAACATATTTAAAACAAATAATGCTGTAATTATTAGGCCCGAGCCGATGGGACGAGAATCGTCCCGGCGAGGGACTAATTGTAATTCTTACGGAATCGGGGAGATCGCGAAATACGCATAGTAAACGATGACGGATATGGCCGTGAGTGGTATCGAAAATTAGAACTCGGTGAGCTCTAATTATGAGTGAAGACCCCGCGAAAAAATATTGAACGACGGCTGAATAGCGCCCCCTCAAAAATGGATTAACATTGGGCCAATGGGAGCCCGGCCATGAAAAATGTTAAGCTAAAAATCCAACTCATGGCCCAAAAAATAGAACAGGTCAGGACATGTAAAAAATCCTCTTATGACCCCGCCCCCAACCCAACAGGAAGTCGGCCATATTGGATCAAACCCGGGGCTGAGAAAAGCACACACCTGTGTACTTTTGACTCCTCCTCCAACAGTTTTCATCGAAATCACTTCAAATTTGGCCACAAGACACTAAACCCATGTGGAATGACATACTATCAATTTGAATGTGATACATCTTCAGATATGGTCATGGTGAATTTTCTACAAACTCTTAAATTCTGGAATATTAATAAAAATTATCTATTTTGCACACAATTTTTTCTTGGAAAATGCTAATAGAGCGTTTGTGTAGATTTGAAAGCTGAACGGACTGATATGCAAATCAAGCAGCTATCTGATAAAATGGCTCTATAGCGCCCTCTTCAAATTTTATTTGAAGTCTGACAGCAGCAGGAAGGTCTTTCCTTCCTGCTGCTGTCAGACTTTACAATGAACACTGTTAGCCCTGAACATGTGCCATTCACCCGCTATAATCATGTGCAATACTGTAACATGTGTCAGTCACCTGTTATAATCATGTGCAATACTGTAACATGTGTCAGTCACCTGTTATAATCATGTGCAATATAATTTAACATACTATTAATAGACTCTTACCTCACCATAGTCACTTACTGTATATAACATACACTTAAGTCACTTTAGTTACCATTTTTACTGTAAATAAGAGTGTGCACTTTATACTTTATATTGTATTTTTTTATGACCATGTTTATTTATCCTATTTTTATTGCATGCGCCTATTTCTTTCATTCCTGTCCTAAACTGTGTGTTGCAATAGTGGAATTTCCCCATTGTGGGACAAATAAAGGATCTCTTATCTTATCTTATCTTAAAAAAATTCATAACAGCCAGGCTGTTTGTCATGGATGGCTGAAAAAATGTACAGAGGGTTTATTTGTGATGGGGCACAATGTGACAAAGTGGCAGACTCCAGCTATTGTACTTATGGAGAAAAATAATAGGGGAAAAAGCCGTTCCCGTTATTATTATTATTATTATTCTTTTCGCCTAAACCGCCCTTGATTTGACCCCCTGAACATTAACGAAAAGTCAATTTTATTTGACCCAAAATTCAAGGTCGGTGAAAAATTTGTTTTTTTGATATTCTAAAAAATTAATGATGCAAAATGACTCGCTAGCGCCATCTCAACAACCAAAATACACATTACGGCAATGAGAGGCCAACTTCATCATAGACATATGAAATTTGGTACAATGGTACATATCAAGATAAGTTAAAAATGATATTATGACCCCGCCCTAAACCCTACTGTACAGCCGTGACCACGTCTGACCTTCACTCATCGCAATGAATGGAGCAGCAGTATATGGAGGTTGTTTGTGTGGGAGGGGTGATACAGGGGGGAAAAGCAGGCGGGTGAGAGGCGGGCTCTTGGTGTTGGCATGGGGCGGGGGCGAGGGCCTTTAACGCCGCTTGCGGCTTTAATTTTACTTATGATTTTTAATTGATGCAAATTGAAATGTAATTATTTATGTTTAAAAATCCATTTCTTTATAAATATGGTTTCCATCAGTTAGTGCCCCCAGAGTGTGCTTCTTATGAACGCCCCTGGATGTGTGCAGCGGTGATCTAAAGTGGGCCCCACACACATCCTTCCATCAGAACTCATCAGAGGATGGTTTTTGCTCCTTTGCTGACCTCACGTCAGTACGGCGTGCGTCTGCGCCATAGACATAAAAATAATGGACAGACGGTTGTCGCTCCGCCCCTTTCATGATAATGCGGCTCAGTCATGGAGAATTCAAAATGGCCGCGGGTTAGCCCCCACCACTCCCCCCTCGGTGGGGGGAGGGCGGCCTTTTGCTGACGTACTGCCGTCGTAGCCTCTATAGTTACCGCCCACTCGTAGGTGTATGGCTGAGCCCTGACATTTCCGGCGCGTAAAGCCCGCCTTCTTCATTAGATATGCATGAACTTTAAAAAATCACAGCAGCTAAACCAGCCTGGTTCAAAAAAATTCACCCCCCTCAGCGTCGTCACAGAGCCGTAAGCTAACGTTTGAGACCAAAACCGTATTTTGAGCCTCAGGCTCTAAAGTAGGTTTTGAAACGTCTAACTCCCCATTGACTTGCATTGAATAATTCTACTTCCGCAGCAGCCCCCGCTCTGACTGCAATGTGCGAAAATCAACGTCTTTTCAATTATTTTAAAATAACCAGAACTTCGCACATATGAGGTCTGTCAATGTGCAATAAAAACTGGAGCCAGGAGTGAGTCGTGTAGAATGACCAGGCACAGCCGCAGCTCTGAGTCCACGCTGCCGCGCCACCTTTGTCTTTACAAAGTGGCGGTGGAAGCAAAGCATAGCAACCAATCAGAGGCTGCGCTTCCCCTGACAACCTGGAAAACAGATACATTCACCCGCGGGACACATTCACATTCACCTGCATCCTGCTCTATCGGCTTTATGATGGGCCGACCCGGTAACGATGGGCTGGGCCACGGACCAGTTTTAGGTTGGGCCGTTGAAGCGTGACATCAGGACTGTGTCGCATTAATCTGGCAATGACCGGCCCGAAAGTGCACCGGGCCACCGGGAAAACTCCCAGTGCTCTTATTTGGCTTTTATTGGAGGCCAACATTGTGATTAAGAATTTGTTCTTGGTGTTTCTCTGTTGAAATGAAGAAATCGAATAGAGATCTCACAATGAAACGGTTTACTGTGAGAAGAAACATCACCATTTAGGATTATTCACAATTAGTGGCATTATAAGCAAAAAGTTTAAAACCCTTAGTTAGTTTTCATGCCATTAATTATTAAGGATTACACACTTTATGAATAGAAAAAGAAATGATAATGTGACGTATACAAAAAAGTATTTAAAAAACAAAACAAATGTTGGCGCTCCGATCTTCAATATTTTATACTTAGTTCTTATTGTGTCCTGAATAATCACAGTTACCCTTTAACTGAATCATCGTGAAAAGTAGTACCTGGTAATTAACGTGGAAGTGTTAACGAGTCATTCCCACAGGTTCACAAAGACTGAGCAAACAGACAGACAGACCTACCAGGATCCAAGTGTAGTGACAAAGAAACCAGCAAAGCCCACGTCGTACGACCTCCTGACCCGACCTGAGGACAGACGAGGCTGCTCAGAGGCACACACAACACACAATACACACAACACACACACAAAACACACAAGATACACATGCTACTACACACACAACATGCACAAGATACAACACACATACATTTAAAGGACACATATTCAGCTACAATGACTTTTTTGAGCTTTTAACCATGTTCTAACAATGTTCCATCATCAAAAAAAAAATTGCTAAGCGCTTGGCGCCATCTACTGGCTGTATGCACTAAGTATACAAAGCAACATACACAGACAACACATACACACACATAAGATACTACTATATTTTAAAGTAAGAGTTGAGTAGTTAACTGTTATCTTTTATACCTGGAAAACACCCACACACTAAAACACAATAACACATATACACACACACACACACACACACACGCACGCACGAATACACACGCACACGAATACACACGCACACACAGAGGACTCACTGGTGGATAAGAAGGTCAGCAGTCCTGCAGCCAGAGCGCCGCCCATCCCGTACAGCAGAGACTCTCGAGCACACGGCACATTCTGGACGTCCAGGATGCCCAGCAGCCTGAAGCCCTGCAGAGGGAACACACACACCAAACACACACTTACACAGCTCTTATCACTACCATCTGGATTTATTAGTGCTTTTTATTGCTATATAACACATAGTTAGTGAAACTATGTGTTGCAAATTAGCCCTGGCTTTAAACACACTGATATCTGCATCAGAAAACGACGTGTTCATCCGTTTGTTGATCTGTCACCATCAAAAAAATTAAATAAAAAAAGTTTAAAAACCAGTGTTTTTAACATTGCACATTTATGAATTTAAAAAATGGTCATCCTCTCCAGACCTTGGTCTAGTCTTGGTGAGGACCTGGAGGATCTGAGCAATGTTTAGGGCTGATGGGAAACCACCACAGGAAGAAACATGCTCCACATGAGGGTCGTCAGAAGTATCAAAAATCATACTAAAACTAGAATAAAAGCATTAGAGCAGAAAATGAAACAAATGACCTAAATAACAAATAATTAACAAAAAATGTACTTTCCCTGAACAGTTTTAGAAACAACTACAAGATCTCAAGGCAACATAAATACTGTTGTAGTTAGAATCAGATGATTTTGGGGTCTCAAGAGTCATCGGCCGATTGCTGATATCTCTGATTAATTTAATTACATATAATGGAATATATATATTTATATATATCAATAATATATTGTTTGTGTGCGTGATTAAAAGTGACAAAACACAGCACAACTGAACGTGACAAAACGTGACCTAGAAAAATACAAAGTGAACATGAATCGTCATAAAATCGAAATCATGATCTGGCCCCAAGAAAATCGTGATAATCATTTTTTGTCATATCACCCAGCCCTGGGTGGGACCTAATGCTCAAAGAATTATGTGTGAAATTCCCTTGGACTCTGAGGACTCAAGCTGAATATGAACTTCACCATTACTAAATGATTTTATTTATCCCTCAACCTAACTGTAATATATTATGAACACTGAGCCATGTTTGTTTAAAAAAATAAATAAAAATTATGATATTTACCACAGGTGTCCTCCCAGTGAAATAAGTTATAATTAGATAAACGGGTGAACCTGTCATATAGACTTTAAATGATTTGTTATGGTGATATAACAGATGTCACCTCCTGTACACAATGACCTCTGGCTGCACCAGAGCTCATGCCCGTGTGGAGCCCGTGTGGAGCCCGTGTTTGAGCCCGTGTAGTGCCCGTGTTTGAGCCCGTGTTTGAGCTCTGGTGAGCGGGTACCTTCTTGTCGCTGTCCTCGCTCTCTCCGGACATGGCGCCGCCGGTCACTCCGTAAGAAACGTGCAGATCTTTGACAGTTTGTGCGCTCTTCTCTTACATCTCACTGTAATCATGTAACGTTGTCTCACACCGGCCTCTGCGCATGCGCTCCGACGTTGTTTTGTTCCGGAGCTGAAATGCGCCGGGCGGAAAAAAGAACACGAGCACAAGGGTTCCGCCCCTCTGACTTTGAACACCGTGACGTTGTGAAAGAGACTTTTTCAGACGTTTAAGTCTATATGACAGATTAGACGTCACAATTCCCTAAATGTAGTGAAGTCGATTATATTTAAGATTTTACTAAGTATTTTTCCTGTTTGTCCCCAGTTTGACTATTTTCGTAATGTTTATAAAATCACTTCCTGGTTGGTCATGGGCATCAAATATGACACAGGTGGAGGTAATTCCACAACTGTTTCCTAGCAACCATTTTGAAAACAAGGTCCAAAACCCATATAAATTACACAATAGTTATGATTTGACAAATTATAATACGTGATAACACCTTTATTTTGTTGAATGACCATTTAAACTGTCAGAAAGATGTTTCAAATGACTGTTTACTGTCTATTCTTTTTCAACTGTACGTCGCTTTTTGATGACATCAGTGGAGGGATTCCATATTAGAATTCAGCACTACTTCCTGTAGTATTACATTTTTATTTTTCAAAATTTCTTCACCAACTGCTACTTCACAGATGTCAACTATGATACATATTTAACACAGGTGCCCTCCCACCAAACTAAGTACTGTTATTGATGCACTGTCCCTGTCAAATAAATAAATAATATACAATAAACACTTGGCGTGTGTGTGAATAGGACTTTAGAGATAATGAAGAAGAATAGTTATTGCTGTGGTAATAACTAATGGAAATCTTAAATAAATAAATAATCCTAAATAAATAAAGGCTTCGTTCTGAAACAGAAAGGGCTCCTGCCGTTGGGGGACATACTGTATAAAAGAGTCGCCGTCTTTTTTTTATCCTACCTCTCCAGTGGGACTCGATGTTCCTGGGATAGTCTTGAATTTGTACATATCTTGGTAGTGATCTGCAGGCCGAGGACTGTGAGGAAAGCAACAGTCAGGGTGAAGCACACAATGTATGTTGTATGTGCGTGTTATTAGAACAGAGGCTTGGAAGGGGCAAGAAACTGCACCCCACACCCGCCACAGGCACAGCTCCTGTAGTTTAACTGTTTTGGAAAATCAATGCTCTGTTTGATGTGTGTGTTAATGTTGGTACATTTTTATACTTGTCCGCCTTTATTCGCCGCACCCACCTCAGCTCTCACCTCAAACCTTCAATAGATGATGTTTTTCCGGCCTTTATGATCACAAACGTTGCTTTCTTTAAAATAAACTTTTGACAGTAACTTAAATACTATTCTCTCCGTGTTATGAGGGCGTCCTTCGTCTGAGTCCTCCATTCTTTAACCTCTTTTTTGAACATCTTTCTGAACTGCAGAAAAACAAGCTGAAAAATACGTCTGTGATACAAATGATCCTTTATGCACTGTCACAGATATGAAGAAGTAATTATATTTAATGTTATCAGTTCTGTTTGACCAATAGAAGCAAGAATAGACATTCACATTCTTCCAAAAAGCAGTGGGCTAAATGATAACATTTGTGAATATTTCTGTGCCACACAGGAGTGAATTATAATGTAGTGTAGTGCTGCATCATTTGTTCCACAGCAAATTATTGGCAAGAATTTGTCCGTTTCACTGCAGATATAGGCCTTACAATAGTCTTTAACTACTTACATTGCTCACTTACTTTCATGTAAAATGGCTAAACTACAAACAAATCTTTTATCTGCTTATCTCAGAATGTATTCGTACTTATGTGCCTTGTGCTATCGTGATCCATTTTGACTATGACATGTTTATTACTGTATCTTACTGAATGGCATGAGTGAGTTGGGGAAAAACTGATGCTTATGGTCACAGAAAAGCTAACAAACATGAGCATGCTAGCAGCGCATTAATAAAACACTATAATTAAACACAGACAGCACACAGCGGTCTCACCCTAAGAGCTGCTTTTACATTATATCTGGAAAACACGTTTTACTTTATTACATGGACAAAGACTTTCCCTTTAAAAGTTGGGGTGCCTGATCTTGTAAATAAGTCACTTTTGTTGTTTTGAGAGAACACACTGCACTGTTCAGTATTTTATCTCGTGTAAACCCGGACGTCCGCCTCAGTCTGACTCTGAAGCTGTGCATGTGGCCAACAGTTATGCATGTGAATATTATTGATGCACCAAAAGGTTTGTAAGGGATTCAAAATGTAAATGCAAACGTCCTCTTGTTTGTGGTTTGGATAACGCTGCTCAATGAATCACAAGAGGTTTATGTTGTTTACCTTATTCTGTGTCAAGTGAATGATTTAATCATATCATTATATCATCATCATAATCAATCATTATAGCAGCAGCAATGACACTGCCGGACTTACCGTTAGACAAATCACATTTTTCATGATTGGATCTTGGACCAAGTAAAGCTTCAGTAAGCACCAAGACATGAGAGTGAGACAAAAAAAAAGTTTGACTAAACATTTTATTGAAAACAACATTTAACCTAAAATAGTCTGTTCTACAGCTGATGAAAAGTTTAGGAGCACATGCTTTTAAAAGCCCAAATCTGTGCAAAAATGTGGATTCAGTGTCATTTTCTGTCAGGTATTCACTGGTCATGACGTTCTGATGGCAAAGGCAAAAAAAACATCCTCTTTTTGATCGTGGTGGGGTTGTTGAGCTGCATAAGCAGCGCTTCTGTCCATCACTGCTGAGGTGGGACGCAGTAAGACAGTCATTTGGAATTTGGAAGATCCTGAGAGTTATGGAACAAAAAAGTCAAGTGGAAGACCCAAAAATATGACACAGCACTGAGCCTGAGGATGTGATTGTCTGTCCATCAAGTCACTGGACGATCCTCGACCCAAATGAAGGCGGTTACTGGTGCGACTGCAGCCCAATAACATCAGACACATCTGACACTGAAGGGCTTCACAAACAAAACACGTCTTCAAAGTCCTGGTCTCCTTGAACGCCACAGAACTGCAGGTTGGACTTTACAAGACACAAACATGGGACACTGAAAGTGGAAGAAAGTTTATTAATAATAATAGTAATAATAAAAATAATGCATAATCACACTTAAGTAATGCTTTCCGGACACTCAAAGACACTTCACTTTGCATTATTCATTCACTCCACACTTGATGGCTACTATTGTAGCCACAGCTGTCCTGGGGCAGACTGACGGAAGAGAGGCTGCCAATCTGTGCAGTCAGCCCCTCCCACTATCACCAACCATTCACACACACACCCCACTTTAATACTAGGCAATGTAGGCGAAGGGTCTTGCCTAAGGACACCACATTTCCTCCTCCAGCGCCCCCTTGTGGCACCTGGTGTCCAGCGGTCTCCCATCCAAGTACTACCCAGTTCCTGACCTGCTTAGTCCGACGGGATTTTATTTTATTTTTATTTAACCTTTATTTAACCAGGAAAACATCCATTGAGATCGAGATCTCTTTTTCAAGGAGGATCTGGCCAAGTGGTCAGCAGCACACGTCAGGAGTATTACAGGTTTAAAATACATAAACAACAAAACAATTTGTCTAAAAAACTGAAACAAAGTGCAACAGTCATAAGATAAAGTGCCATAGTTAGAAAGTGCTATAGTTTCACAGCAAATTAAGTTCACAATAACAGATTAAAAGCACAAGCACTGAGAAATTGAGACCCTCTGTCTTTTTTGTAGAAAGGAACGAAATGTGTTTAAGGAAACAAGATCAGACCATTTGGTTTCCGTCTGTAAAGTGTTCCAAGAAGAAGGAGCAGAGAAACTAAAAGCTTGTTTCCCAGCTCAGTTCGAACACGAGGAACATGCAGATGATAAACGTCATTTGAACGCAAACAGTAGTGGCTAGTGGTTCTCTGGAGGAGGGAAGACAAATAAAAGGGAACCAAGCCAAGAAGAGCCTTGTAAACCAGGAGCATCCAATGGGTGTATCGCCTTGCAGGTAATGAAGGCCACTGGGCTTTAGCGTAGAGCTCACAGTGGTGAGTGAGGCAACCACATCCAGTCACGAAGCTCAGGGCACAATGATACACTGTGGTCAATGACTCTAAGCACTTGGATGATGCTGTCATGTAAAGAACATCCCCATAGTCAATCAAAGGTAAAAATGTTGCAGAGACAAAGCGTTTCCGAGCTGTAAGTGTGAAACAGGATTTGTTTCTAAAATAAAATCCTAGCTTCACCTTGAGTTTGTGAACCAACAAAGCTATGTGTTCTTTGAAGGAAAGCCTTGAATCAATAACAAAACCAAGATAGTTATAGCTATCAACCAGTTCAATTTGCTTCCCTTGCACAGTTGTTATTATCGGAAGGTTCTAGGGAAGCTCGCCTTGATTGGAAAAGATCATTAGCTTGGTTTTGTCAGCATTCAAAACTAATTTTAGTGAATGGAGACAAGATTGAAGAGTGGCAAAAGCAGATTGTAAAAATGCAAAAGCCTGCACAAGGGATTTGGAGCAGCAGTAAATGACAGTATCATCTGCATACAAGTGATAAGAAGCATTTGATAGATTTTCACACAGATTATTGACATAAATTGAAAACAAAATTGGTCCTAAGACCGAGCCCTGGAGTACACCTTTTGTGACCTCCAAGAAGGAAGATGTTATTCCAGATATTTGTACACACTGTGATCTGTTTGACAAGTACTCAATGAACCAACAAACTGCTTGACTGGAGATGCCAGTATTGATTAGGGTTTTGATCATGAGAGTGTGATCCACAGTGTCAAATGCCTTGGAAAGGTCAGTGAAATAAGCAGCACAGTATTTTTTGCTGTCAAGTGCAATTGTAACATCATTTAGGACTTTCATTGTGGGACTGGGCATTGGCAACTAAGTATGGCCACAGTTTAATTCTCTGATGAGAAAAAATATAATTTGATGGTCCTGATGGTTTCCAACGTTACTGGTCAAACGACCGGAAAGAAAAAAATAAATAAATCAAAGAAAACTACAGTAAATCACACTTGATGAGGGGTGGCCTGTACGTAATTTTGCTGTGGGCCCCCACCCCTGAGCAATGACGTGAAGCTGCTGATGTGACTCAGGTGTGTGTCAGAGTGCTCTGGGAGGATCAGGCTGGATCACTGCTCCGGCGCTGGCAGATTTCCTCTTCCTCTCCACTCACCGTCTGGAGCCAAATGTTCAAAGGTCAGGCATGTGTTCCCCCCGTTACACGTACACACTACACAGTTATTTTTAACGGATATTCCTAAAATGTTATTCACAAGGATATTAAAAGGAAGGATGAATAAAAGAAACAGGTTATTAACACACATACATTATACATGCATATATTTAATTACATTTATTTAACAGCTGCACGTACATTTACTATTGGTTGCCACGTGACCTATAAGCCACCAGCGGCCATATTGGTTCTAGTATAATGTAAACATACTGCACAAATATCAAACTGCTGAAATATAAGAACAGTGCTAAACTTTAATGTCAGCTGTGGTGCTGATATTTGTACAAAAAATAAATAAATAAAACATAATAAATAAATATAATTTTGCTTCATTGCAGTGAGTTTTGCACACAAACAGAAGCATTAGCTCAAAGGTCTAACATAATGGACACTTTTGATCCAGTTCAACAGAACCCACGGTTTCTCTAGTCAGCATAGTCCAGGAGCCAGCCCCTCCTACGTAATTATTGTGCCTTTTTCTTACTATTATTTTTCATTAGTGTGTACCTCGGGCCATTATGAGTTCGTCTTTTGTTTCAACTTGGTCGGTTTGGTCAGGACCCAAAACCCCTCTTATGAATCAAGTCTCTGACGGAAATGTATCCACAGTCCTCTCATAGAACTGACCTGTATTTAAGGTGAGACACTACAGGCAAAACCCTTGTTTTTTGTTTTGTTTTTTGGTCAGTTTGCTCTCTCATTATATCGACTTTCATGTGGAAACAACAAACTTGTCCAATCTGCTCCTAAAGAGGTTTGATTCTTCCATTGAATCCACTTCATCCATAGATTTCTCTGGGACATTATAACTTCAAAGGCTGTTTTCTGCATTTTTCTCCCTCGAGACATAAAGATCAGCCTTAAAGTATATTTGGAAAGTTAATTCTGTCTTCTTGTAATTATTAACTTGTAAGATTCTTCTAATGAGACAGTTTGTAAATAGCTCTGAGCTCATTTACCTGTTACATTTTGGGCGTTAGGACTTTTGCCTTCATCAGAGGTGACGTCTGATGAATGTGACGTGTCTCTGATCAGATGTTTCCAGGCGTGGTCAGCTTGATCACGCCTGCCCCCGCGTGGTGGTCCCATGTGTGAGCCAAGGTAAAAGCCCCTCGTCTCTGTTGATGGTCCGGGCACATGGACGTCACATCCATCAGATGTCACCTCGGACGAAGGCGGAAGACCTCCCACCAAAACATGTCAGGTATATGAGCTTATAACTATTTACACACTGTCTTACACTGTCTTAGACGAATCTCACAAGTTAATACCACTTAAAGTAGATCCCACACCAAACTGTACAATGTTGGACTCAACAAGATTTAGACAAAACGTACAGAAGGATTTTTTGATTTTAAAACTGATCTATTGAAGTTTTAAGTTAAAATGAGGCAAAACAGAGGCTGATCATCACAGCCGTACTTTAGGAATGCTACAGAAGAATAATCCTTTCTTCTGAGACTTGTTTAACCACAGTGCAGCAGCAGCCTCCATCCTTAAGATGGCAGTAGCAACTTTGGAGCCTTGAATATACGCTCTTCACTCACATCACTCGCCCTCTGACCTCACACACTTCTGGTCCCCTTTGCTGTTTATTTGCTGTTACTTGCTCCGTGATGTTTGTGTCTGTGCCGTGAGGACTGGCTCATCGTGTACTCCATCACACCGTCCTCGCCATCACACCGTCTTCTCGTCACACCGTCCTCTCCATCACACCGTCTTCTCGTCACACCGTCCTCTCCATCACACCGTCCTCTCGTCACACCGTCCTCTCCATCACACCGTGCTCTCCATCACACCGTCCTCTCCATCACACCGTCCTCTTGTCACACCGTCCTCTCCATCACACCGCCCTCTCTCGCCACACCGCCCTCTCCATCACACCGCCCTCTCCGCTCACACCGCCCTCTCGCTACACCGTCCTCGCCATCACACCGTCTTCTCGTCACACCGTCCTCTCCATCACACCGTCTTCTCGTCACACCGTCCTCTCCATCACACCGTCCTCTCGTCACACCGTCCTCTCCATCACACCGTCCTCTCGTCACACCGTCCTCTCGTCACACCGTCCTCTCCATCACACCGTCCTCTCGTCACACCGTCCTCTCCATCACACCGTCCTCTTCGCTACACCGTCCTCTTCGCCATACCGTCCTCTCCATCACACCGCCCTTCTCGCTACACCGTCCTCTTCCATCACACCGTCCTCTTCGTCACACCGCCCTCTCGCTACACCGCCCTTCTCCATCACACCGCTTCTCGCTACACCGCCCTCTCCATCACACCGCCCTTCGCTACACCGTCCTCTTCCATCACACCGCTCTCGTCACACCGCTCTCGCTACACCGTCCTCTCGCTACACCGCCCTTCTCCGCTACACCGCCCTCTCCATCACACCATCTTCGCTCACACCGTCCTCTCCATCACACCGCCCTCTCGCTACACCGTCCTCTCCATCACACCGTCCTCTTCGCTACACCGCCCTCTCCATCACACCGTCCTCTTCCGCCACACCGTCCTCTCGCTACACCGCTCCTCTCCATCACACCGTCTTCTCGCTACACCGTCCTCTCCATCACACCGTCTTCGCTACACCGCCCTTCTCCATCACACCGCCCTCGCTACACCGTCCCCTCGTCTCACCGTCCTCTCATCTTACCATCCTCTCATCTCACTGTCCTCTCCATCATACCATCCTCTTCATCACATCGTCCTCTCGCTACACCGTCCTTCTCCGCCACACCATCTTCTCGTCTCATCGCCCTCTCTGTCACACCGCCCTTCTCGCTCTCACCGCCCTCTCCATCACACCGTCCTCTAGTCACACCGTCCTTCTCCGCCACACGCCCTTCGCTACACCGCCCTCGCTACACCGTCCCCTCGCCACACCGCCCTCTCGCTCTCACCGTCCTCTCCATCACACCGCCCTCTTGTCACACCGCTCCTCTCCGCTACACGCCCTCTCGCTACACCGTCCCCTCGCTACACCGTCCCTCGCTACACCGCCCTCTCGCTCTCACCATCCTCTCCATCACACCGTCCTCTTGTCACACCGCCCTTCGCTACACCATCCTCTTCGTCTCACCATCCCTTCGCTACATCGTCCCCTCGCTACACGCCCTCTCGCCAGACGGTCTCCTCTCACCGTCTCATCACACCGCCCTCTCGTCACACTGTCCTTCTCGCTACACCGTCCTCTCGTCACACCTTCTTCTCGTCACACCGTCCTCTACGTCAAACCGTCCTCTACGTCACACCGTCCTCTCCATCACACCTTCTTCTCGTCTCACCGTCTTCTCCGTCTCACTGTCCTCTCGTCACACTGTCCTCTCCGTCACACTGTCCTCTCCGTCACACTGTCCTCTCCGTCACACTGTCCTCTCCGTCACATCATCCCCTCGTCACACTGTCCTCTCCATAACACCGTCCTCTCATCACACCATCCTCTCTTCACACCGTCCTCTCATCACACCATCCTCTCATCACACCGTCCTCTCCGTCACACCATCCTCTCATCACACCATCCTCTCTTCACACCGTCCTCTCATCACACCGTCCTCTCCGTCACACCATCCTCTCATCACACCATCCTCTCATCACACCATCCTCTCTTCACACCATCCTCTCCGTCACACCGTCCTCTCATCACACCGTCCTCTCCATCACACCGTCCTCTCGTCACACCGTCCTCGCCATCACACCGTCTTCTCGTCACACCGTCCTCTCCATCACACCGTCTTCTCGTCACACCGTCCTCTCCATCACACCGTCCTCTCGTCACACCGTCCTCTCCATCACACCGTCCTCTCGTCACACCGTCCTCTCGTCACACCGTCCTCTCCATCACACCGTCTTCTCGTCACACCGTCCTCTCCATCACACCGTCCTCTCGTCACACCGTCCTCTCCATCACACCGCCCTCTCGCTACACCGTCCTCTTCGTCACACCGCCCTTCTCCGCTACACCGTCCTCTCCATCACACCATCTTCTCGCTACACCGCCTCTCCATCACACCGCCCTTCGTCACACCGTCCTCTCCATCACACCGTCCTCTCGTAACACCGTCCTCTCCATCACACCATCCTCTCCGTCACACCGTCCTCTCGTCACACCGTCCTCTCCATCACACCGTCTTCTCGTCACACCGTCCTCTCCATCACACCGTCTTCTCGTCACACCGTCCTCTCCATCACACCGTCCCCTCGTCACACCGTCCCCTCGTCTCACCGTCCTCTCATCTTACCATCCTCTCATCTCACTGTCCTCTCCATCATACCATCCTCTTCATCACATCGTCCTCTCGTCACACCGTCCTCTCCGTAACACCATCTTCTCGTCTCATCGCCCTCTCTGTCACACCGCCTCTCGTCTCACCGCCCTCTCCATCACACCGTCCTCTTGTCACACCGCCCTCTCCGTCACACGTCCTCTCGTCACACCGTCCCCTCGTCACACCGTCCCCTCGTCACACCGTCCCCTCGTCACACCGTCCTCTCGTCTCACCGTCCTCTCCATCACACCGTCCTCTTGTCACACCGTCCTCTCCGTCACACGTCCTCTCGTCACACCGTCCCCTCGTCACACCGTCCCCTCGTCACACCGTCCTCTCGTCTCACCATCCTCTCCATCACACCGTCCTCTTGTCACACCGTCCTCTCGTCACACCATCCTCTCGTCTCACCATCCTCTCGTCACATCGTCCCCTCGTCACACGTCCTCTCGTCAGACGGTCCTCTCGTCTCACCGCCCTCTCATCACACCGTCTTCTCATCACACTGTCCTCTCGTCACACCGTCCTCTCGTCACACCTTCTTCTCGTCACACCGTCCTCTACGTCAAACCGTCCTCTACGTCACACCGTCCTCTCCATCACACCTTCTTCTCGTCTCACCGTCTTCTCCGTCTCACTGTCCTCTCGTCACACTGTCCTCTCCGTCACACTGTCCTCTCCGTCACACTGTCCTCTCCGTCACACTGTCCTCTCCGTCACATCATCCCCTCGTCACACTGTCCTCTCCATAACACCGTCCTCTCATCACACCATCCTCTCTTCACACCGTCCTCTCATCACACCATCCTCTCATCACACCGTCCTCTCCGTCACACCATCCTCTCATCACACCATCCTCTCTTCACACCGTCCTCTCATCACACCGTCCTCTCCGTCACACCATCCTCTCATCACACCATCCTCTCATCACACCATCCTCTCTTCACACCATCCTCTCCGTCACACCGTCCTCTCATCACACCGTCCTCTCCATCACACCGTCCTCTCTACACACCGTCCTCTTGTCTCACCGTCCTCTCCATCACACCGTCCTCTCTACACACCGTCCTCTTGTCTCACCATCCTCTCCATCACACCGTCCTCTCCGTCACACCGTCCTCTCCATCACACCGTCCTCTCTCCACCATCCTCTCTCTCGCCTCACCGCTCCTTCTCCGCCTCACCGCTCCTCCTCCCTTCCGCCACACCGCCCTTCTCGCTCTCACCGCCTCTCTTGTCATCACCATCCTCGCTACACCGTCCTCTCATCACACCGTCCTCTACGTCACACCATCCTCTCCGTCACACCTTCTTCTCGTTTCACCGTCCTCTCCGTCTCACCGTCCTCTCCGTCTCACCGTCCTCCCGTCCTCTCCGTCACACCGTCTTCTCGTCTCACCGTCCTCTCGTCTCACCGTCCTCTCGTCTCACCGTCCTCTCCGTCACACCGTCCCCTCGTCACACCGTCCCCTCGTCTCTCGTTCCCCTCGTCACACCGTCCTCTCGTCTCACCGTCCTCTCCATCACACCGCCCTCGCTACACCGTCCCTCGCTCTCACTGTCCCTCGCTACACCGTCCTCTCGTCTCACCGTCCTCTCCGTCACACCTTCTTCTCGTCTCACCGTCCTCTCCGTCTCACCGTCCTCTCCGTCTCACCGTCCTCTCCGTCACACCATCTTCTCGCTCTCATCGTCCTCTCTGTCACACCGTCCTCTCGTCACACCGTCCTTCCATCACACCGCCCTCTTGTCACACCGCCCTCTCCGCCACACGCCCTCTCGCTACACCGCCCTCGTCACACCGTCCCCTCGTCACACCGTCCTCTCGTCTCACCGTCCTCTCCATCACACCGTCCTCATGTCACACCGTCCTCTCCGTCACACGCCCTCTCGCTACACCGTCCCCTCGCCACACCGCCCTCGCTACACCGCTCCTCTCGCTCTCACCGTCCTCTCCATCACACCGCCCTCTTGTCACACCGCCCTCTCCGCCACACGCCCTCTCGCTACACCGTCCCCTCGTCACACCGTCCCCTCGTCACACCGTCCTCTCGTCTCACCATCCTCTCCATCACACCGTCCTCTTGTCACACCGTCCTCTCGTCACACCATCCTCTCGTCTCACCATCCTCTCGTCACATCGTCCCCTCGTCACACGTCCTCTCGTCAGACGGTCCTCTCGTCTCACCGCCCTCTCATCACACCGTCTTCTCGTCACACTGTCCTCTCGTCACACCGTCCTCTCGTCACACCTTCTTCTCGTCACACCGTCCTCTACGTCAAACCGTCCTCTACGTCACACCGTCCTCTCCATCACACCTTCTTCTCGTCTCACCGTCTTCTCCGTCTCACTGTCCTCTCGTCACACTGTCCTCTTCGTCACACTGTCCTCTCCGTCACACTGTCCTCTCCGTCACACTGTCCTCTCCGTCACATCATCCCCTCGTCACACCGTCCTCTCATCACACCATCCTCTCGTCACACCGTCCTCTCGTCACACCATCCTTCATCACACCGCCCTCTCTCGCCACACCATCCTCTCATCACACCATCCTCTCTTCACACCGCCCTCTCATCACACCGTCCTCTCCGCTACACCATCCTCTCGTCACACCATCCTCTCATCACACCATCCTCTCATCACACCATCTCTCTCCGCTACACCGCTCCTCTCATCACACCGTCCTCTCCGCTACACGTCCTCTTCCACACCGCCCCTCGTCACACCGCCCTCGCTACACCGTCCTCTCGCTCTCACCATCCTCTCCATCACACCGCCCTTCTTGTCACACCGCCCTTCGTCACACCATCCTCTTCGCTCTCACCATCTCTCTCGTCACATCGTCCCCTCGTCACACGTCCTCTCGTCAGACGGTCCTCTCGTCTCACCGCCCTCTCGTCACACTGTCCTCTCGTCACACCGTCCTCTCGTCACACCTTTCTTCTCGCTACACCGTCCTCTACGCCAAACCGCCTCCTACGCTACACCGTCCTCTCCTTCACACCTTCTTCTCGTCTCACCGTCTTCTCCGTCTCACTGTCCTCTCGTCACACTGTCCTTCTCCGTCACACTGTCCTTCTCCGCTACACTGTCCTCTCCGCTACACTGTCCTCTCCGCTCACATCATCCTCGCCACACTGTCCTCTCCATAACACCGTCCTCTCATCACACCATCCTTCTCTTTCACACCGTCCTCTCATCACACCATCTCTCTCATCACACCGCCCTCTCCGTCTACACCATCCTCTCATCACACCATCCTCTCTTCACACCGTCCTCTCATCACACCGCCCTCTCCGCTACACCATCTTCTCATCACACCATCCTCTCATCACACCATCCTCTCATCACACCATCCTCTCCGCTACACCGCCCTTCTCATCACACCGCCTCTCCATCACACCGTCCTCTCGCCACACCGCCTCGCCATCACACCGTCTTCTCGCTACACCGCCCTCTCCATCACACCGCCTTCGCCACACCGCCCTCTCCATCACACCGCCTCTCGCCACACCGCTCTTCCATCACACCGCCTCTCGCTACACCGCTCCTTCGTCACACCGCCTCTTCCATCACACCGCCTTCTCGCTACACCGCCCTTCTCCATCACACCGTCCTCTTCGCTACACCGCCTCTTCCATCACACCGCCTCTCGCTACACCGCCCTTCTCGCTACACCGCCCTCTCCGCTACACCGCCCTTCTCATCACACCATCTTCTCGCCACACCGTTCTTCCATCACACCGCCCTTCGCTACACCGCCCTCTCCATCACACCGCCCTCTCGCTACACCGCCTCTCTCCATCACACCATCCTCTCCGCTACACCGCCCTTCGCTACACCGCCTCTCTCCATCACACCGTCTTCTCGCCACACCGCCCTTCCATCACACCGCCTTCGCGTACACCGTCCTCTCCATCACACCGCCCTCGCTACACCGCTCCTCGCTCTCACCGTCCTCTCATCTTACCATCCTCTCATCTCACTGTCCTCTCCATCATACCATCCTCTTCATCACATCGCCCTTCGCTACACCGCCCTTCTCCGCTACACCATCTTCTCGCTCTCATCGCCCTCTCTGTCACACCGCCTCTCGCTCTCACCGCCCTCTCCATCACACCGCCCTCTTGTCACACCGCCCTCTCCGCCACACGCCCTCTCGCTACACCGTCCCCTCGCTACACCGCCCTCGCTACACCGCCCTCGTCACACCGTCCTCGCTCTCACCGTCCTCTCCATCACACCGCCCTCTTGTCACACCGCCCTCTCCGCTACACGCCCTTCGCTACACCGCCCCCTCGCTACACCGCCTCGCTACACCGCCCTCTCGCTCTCACCATCCTCTCCATCACACCGTCCTTCTTGTCACACCGCCCTCTCGCTCACACCATCTCTCTCGTCTCACCATCCTCTTCGCTACATCGCCCTCGTCACACGCCTCTCGCCAGACGGTCCCTTCGTCTCACCGCCTCTCTCATCACACCGTCTTCTCATCACACTGTCCTCTCGTCACACCGCCCTTCGTCACACCTTTCTTCTCGCTACACCGCCTCTACGCCAAACCGCCTCTCTACGCTACACCGCTCCTCTCCATCACACCTTCTTCTCGTCTCACCGTCTTCTCCGTCTCACTGTCCTCTCGTCACACTGTCATCTCCGTCACACTGTCCTCTCCGTCACACTGTCCTCTCTCCGCTACACTGTCCTCTCCGTCCACATCATCCCTCGTCACACTGTCCTCTCCATAACACCGTCCTCTCATCACACCATCCTCTCTTCACACCGTCCTCTCATCACACCATCCTCTCATCACACCGTCCTCTCCGTCACACCATCCTCTCATCACACCATCCTCTCTTCACACCGTCCTCTCATCACACCGTCCTCTCCG
Source organism: Rhinogobius similis (assembly GCA_019453435.1). Lineage (NCBI taxonomy): Eukaryota > Metazoa > Chordata > Actinopteri > Gobiiformes > Gobiidae > Rhinogobius > Rhinogobius similis. The sequence goes on along the minus strand of CM033634.1, from coordinate 34,527,588 downwards.
TCACACCATCCTCTCATCACACCATCCTCTCATCACACCATCCTCTCTTCACACCATCCTCTCCGTCACACCGTCCTCTCATCACACCGTCCTCTCCATCACACCGTCCTCTCTACACACCGTCCTCTTGTCTCACCGTCCTCTCCATCACACCGTCCTCTCTACACACCGTCCTCTTGTCTCACCATCCTCTCCATCACACCGTCCTCTCCGTCACACCGTCCTCTCCATCACACCGTCCTCTCCGCCTCACCGTCCTCTCCGTCTCACCGTCCTCTCCGTCTCACCGTCCTCCCGTCCTCTCCGTCACACCGTCCTCTCGTCTCACCGTCCTCTTGTCTCACCATCCCCTCGTCACACCGTCCTCTCATCACACCGTCCTCTACGTCACACCATCCTCTCCGTCACACCTTCTTCTCGTTTCACCGTCCTCTCCGTCTCACCGTCCTCTCCGTCTCACCGTCCTCCCGTCCTCTCCGTCACACCGTCTTCTCGTCTCACCGTCCTCTCGTCTCACCGTCCTCTCGTCTCACCGTCCTCTCCGTCACACCGTCCCCTCGTCACACCGTCCCCTCGTCTCACTGTCCCCTCGTCACACCGTCCTCTCGTCTCACCGTCCTCTCCGTCACACCGTCCCCTCGTCACACCGTCCCCTCGTCTCACTGTCCCCTCGTCACACCGTCCTCTCGTCTCACCGTCCTCTCCGTCACACCTTCTTCTCGTCTCACCGTCCTCTCCGTCTCACCGTCCTCTCCGTCTCACCGTCCTCTCCGTCACACCATCTTCTCGTCTCATCGTCCTCTCTGTCACACCGTCCTCTCGTCTCACCGTCCTCTCCATCACACCGTCCTCTTGTCACACCGCCCTTCTCCGCCACACGCCCTCTCGACACCCCGTCCCCTCGTCACACCGTCCCCTCGTCACACCGTCCTCTCGTCTCACCGTCCTCTCCATCACACCGTCCTCTTGTCACACCGTCCTCTCCGTCACACGTCCTCTCGTCACACCGTCCCCTCGTCACACCGTCCCCTCGTCACACCGTCCTCTCGTCTCACCGTCCTCTCCATCACACCGTCCTCTTGTCACACCGTCCTCTCCGTCACACGTCCTCTCGTCACACCGTCCCCTCGTCACACCGTCCTCTCGTCTCACCATCCTCTCCATCACACCGTCCTCTTGTCACACCGTCCTCTCGTCACACCATCCTCTCGTCTCACCATCCTCTCGTCACATCGTCCCCTCGTCACACGTCCTCTCGTCAGACGGTCCTCTCGTCTCACCGCCCTCTCATCACACCGTCTTCTCGTCACACTGTCCTCTCGTCACACCGTCCTCTCGTCACACCTTCTTCTCGTCACACCGTCCTCTACGTCAAACCGTCCTCTACGTCACACCGTCCTCTCCATCACACCTTCTTCTCGTCTCACCGTCTTCTCCGTCTCACTGTCCTCTCGTCACACTGTCCTCTCCGTCACACTGTCCTCTCCGTCACACTGTCCTCTCCGTCACACTGTCCTCTCCGTCACATCATCCCCTCGTCACACCGTCCTCTCATCACACCATCCTCTCTTCACACCGTCCTCTCATCACACCATCCTCTCATCACACCGTCCTCTCCGTCACACCATCCTCTCATCACACCATCCTCTCTTCACACCGTCCTCTCATCACACCGTCCTCTCCGTCACACCATCCTCTCATCACACCATCCTCTCATCACACCATCCTCTCTTCACACCATCCTCTCCGTCACACCGTCCTCTCATCACACCGTCCTCTCCATCACACCGTCCTCTCGTCACACCGTCCTCGCCATCACACCGTCTTCTCGTCACACCGTCCTCTCCATCACACCGTCTTCTCGTCACACCGTCCTCTCCATCACACCGTCCTCACGTCACACCGTCCTCTCCATCACACCGCCTCTCGCTACACCGTCCTCTCGTCACACCGTCCTCTCCATCACACCGTCTTCTCGTCACACCGTCCTCTCCATCACACCGTCCTCTCGTCACACCGTCCTCTCCATCACACCGTCCTCTCGTCACACCGTCCTCTCGTCACACCGTCCTCTCCGTCACACCGTCCTCTCCATCACACCATCTTCTCGTCACACCGTCCTCTCCATCACACCGTCCTCTCGTCACACCGTCCTCTCCATCACACCGTCCTCTCGTCACACCGTCCTCTCCATCACACCGTCCTCTCCGTCACACCGTCCTCTCGTCACACCGTCCTCTCCATCACACCGTCTTCTCGTCACACCGTCCTCTCCATCACACCGTCTTCTCGTCACACCGTCCTCTCCATCACACCGTCCCCTCGTCACACCGTCCCCTCGTCTCACCGTCCTCTCATCTTACCATCCTCTCATCTCACTGTCCTCTCCATCATACCATCCTCTTCATCACATCGTCCTCTCGTCACACCGTCCTCTCCGTCACACCATCTTCTCGTCTCATCGTCCTCTCTGTCACACCGTCCTCTCGTCTCACCGTCCTCTCCATCACACCGTCCTCTTGTCACACCGTCCTCTCCGTCACACGTCCTCTCGTCACACCGTCCCCTCGTCACACCGTCCCCTCGTCACACCGTCCTCTCGTCTCACCGTCCTCTCCATCACACCGTCCTCTTGTCACACCGTCCTCTCCGTCCCACGTCCTCTCGCTACACCGCCCCTCGCTACACCGTCCTCGCTACACCGTCCTCTCGTCTCACCATCCTCTCCATCACACCGTCCTCTTGTCACACCGTCCTCTCGTCACACCATCCTCTCGTCTCACCATCCTCTCGTCACATCGTCCCCTCGTCACACGTCCTCTCGTCAGACGGTCCTCTCGTCTCACCGCCCTCTCATCACACCGTCTTCTCGTCACACTGTCCTCTCGTCACACCGTCCTCTCGTCACACCTTCTTCTCGTCACACCGTCCTCTACGTCAAACCGTCCTCTACGTCACACCGTCCTCTCCATCACACCTTCTTCTCGTCTCACCGTCTTCTCCGTCTCACTGTCCTCTCGTCACACTGTCCTCTCCGTCACACTGTCCTCTCCGTCACACTGTCCTCTCCGTCACATCATCCCCTCGTCACACTGTCCTCTCCATAACACCGTCCTCTCATCACACCATCCTCTCTTCACACCGTCCTCTCCTCACACCTTCCTCTCTTCACACCGTCCTCTCCGTCACACCATCCTCTCATCACACCATCCTCTCTTCACACCGTCCTCTCATCACACCGTCCTCTCCGTCACACCATCCTCTCATCACACCATCCTCTCATCACACCATCCTCTCTTCACACCATCCTCTCCGTCACACCGTCCTCTCATCACACCGTCCTCTCCATCACACCGCCCTTCTACACACCGCCCTTCTTGTCTCACCGTCCTCTCCATCACACCGTCCTCTCTACACACCGTCCTCTTGTCTCACCATCCTCTCCATCACACCGTCCTCTCCGTCACACCGTCCTCTCCATCACACCATCCTCTCCATCACACCGTCCTCTCGTCACACCGTCCTCTCCATCACACCGTCCTCTCGCCACACCGCCCTCTCGTCACACCGCCCTTCCATCACACCGTCTTCTCGCTACACCGCCCTTCTCCATCACACTGCCCTCTCTCCACACCGTCCTCTCCTTCACACCGCCTCTCGCTACACCGCCCTCTCGTCACACCGCCCTTCTCCGCTACACCGCCCTCTCCATCACACCATCTTCGCACACCGCCCTCTCCATCACACCGCCTCTCGTCACACCGTCCTCTCCATCACACCGTCCTCTCGCTACACCGTCCTCTCCATCACACCGCCCTTCTCCGCTACACCGCCCTCTCGTCACACCGCCCTCTCCATCACACCGTCTTCGCCACACCGCCCTTCCATCACACCGCTTTCGTCACACCGTCCTCTCCATCACACCGTCCTCTCGTCACACCGTCCCCTCGTCTCACCGTCCTCTCATCTTACCATCCTCTCATCTCACTGTCCTCTCCATCATACCATCCTCTTCATCACATCGTCCTCTCGTCACACCGTCCTTCTCGCTACACCATCTTCTCGTCTCATCGCCTCTCTGTCACACCGCCTCTCGTCTCACCGTCCTCTTCCATCACACCGCCCTTCTTGTCACACCGCCCTCTCCGCTACACGCCTCTCGCCACACCGTCCTCGTCACCGTCCCCTCGTCACACCGTCCTTCGCTCTCACCGTCCTCTCCATCACACCGTCCTCTTGTCACACCGTCCTCTCCGCTACACGCCCTCTCGTCACACCGCCCTCGCTACACGGTCCCTCGCTCACACCGCCCTCTCGCCTCACCATCCTCTCCATCACACCGTCCTCTTGTCACACCATCCTCTCGTCACACCATCCTCTCGTCTCACCATCCTCTCGTCACATCGTCCCCTCGTCACACGTCCTCTCGTCAGACGGTCCTCTCGTCTCACCGCCCTCTCATCACACCGTCTTCTCGTCACACTGTCCTCTCGCTACACCGCTCCTCTCGTCACACCTTCTTCTCGTCACACCGTCCTCTACGTCAAACCGTCCTCTACGTCACACCGTCCTCTCCATCACACCTTCTTCTCGTCTCACCGTCTTCTCCGTCTCACTGTCCTCTCGTCACACTGTCCTCTCCGTCACACTGTCCTCTCCGTCACACTGTCCTCTCCGTCACATCATCCCCTCGTCACACTGTCCTCTCCATAACACCGTCCTCTCATCACACCATCCTCTCTTCACACCGTCCTCTCATCACACCATCCTCTCATAACACCGCCCTCTCCGCTACACCATCCTCTCATCACACCATCCTCTCTTCACACCGTCCTCTCATCACACCGTCCTCTCCGTCACACCATCCTCTCATCACACCATCCTCTCATCACACCATACTCTCTTAACACCATCCTCTCCGTCACACCGTCCTCTCATCACACCGTCCTCTCCATCACACCGTCCTCTCTACACACCGTCCTCTTGTCTCACCGTCCTCTCCATCACACCGTCCTCTCTACACACCGTCCTCTTGTCTCACCATCCTCTCCATCACACCGTCCTCTCCGTCACACCGTCCTCTCCATCACACCGTCCTCTCCGTCTCACCGTCCTCTCCGTCTCACCGTCCTCTCCGTCTCACCGTCCTCCCGTCCTCTCCGCTACACCGCTCCTCTCGCTCTCACCGCTCCTCTTGTCTCACCATCCCTCATCACACCGTCCTCTCGCCACACCGCCTCTACGCCACACCATCCTCTCCGTCACACCTTCTTCTCGCTTTCACCGCCCTCTCCGTCTCACCGCCCTTCCGCTCTCACCGCTATCTCCGTCTCACCGCTCCTCCCGCTCCTCTCCGTCACACCGTCTTCTCGTCTCACCGTCCTCTCGTCTCACCGTCCTCTCGTCTCACCGTCCTCTCCGTCACACCGTCCCCTCGTCACACCGTCCCCTCGTCTCACTGTCCCCTCGTCACACCGTCCTCTCGTCTCACCGTCCTCTCCGCCACCGTCCTCGCCTACGTCCCTCGTCTCACTGTCCCCTCGTCACACCGTCCTCTCGTCTCACCGTCCTCTCCGTCACACCTTCTTCTCGTCTCACCCGTCTCACCGTCCTCTCCGTCTCACCGTCCTCTCCGTCTCACCGTCCTCTCCGTCTCACCGTCCTCCCGTCCTCTCCGTCTCACCGTCCTCCCGTCCTCTCCGTCACACCGTCCTCTCGTCTCACCGTCCTCTCCGTCACACCTTCTTCTCGTCTCACCGTCCTCTCCGTCTCACCGTCCTCCCGTCCTCTCCGTCACACCGTCCTCTCGTCTCACCGTCCTCTCGTCACACCGTCCTCTCCGTCACACCGTCCTCTCGTCTCACCGTCCTCTCGTCTCACCGTCCTCTCCGTCACACCGTCCTCTCGTCACACCGTCCTCTCGTCACACCGTCCTCTCGTCACACCGTCCTCTCGTCTCACCGTCCTCTCGTCACACAGGTGCTATCAGATCTTTCCAGTGCTCATTTCTGTTGCAGAGTTTTCCTCTAGGATTTATCTCTTCAGCACTCGGTGACCTGTCGTGTCGCCGTGTCCTGACGTGGATAAAGAACGATTTCCTGTTTGGAGAGAGAGTGTCATGTGACCACAGCCCTCCTGAAGACGCCCTGAGCTCTTTAAAAAGCCCCAACATGGCTCTGACACACATCGCACACCACACAGGTGTACTATACTTTTCCATTCGGATAACTATCAGGTAGGTACTTTTTTCATTACCACTTTAAATCACTTTCAAACTTATGTATTTCTTCCTCCTTTGAACTCAACAGTGCACAAACATATCTTTTGTAAAGTGAACATAGTTTTAGATTTAAGTGTATTTCTTTGTATTTACTACAAAACTTTCAAGGGTGAGTTATTTGTGTCAGAGATAGTTAATGTGTTGCATAAATGTAACATTCTTTACTAAAGTCACACGTTTATCTCTACTTGACATGAAAAATCACATATGTAAAAAGAAAGTTCACAAAAACTAGAAGGAGCTCATCATTTCTGCTCCTGGACAAACTCTGGTCAAAAGAAATCCTTATTATCTTCTTACTGTTGTAAAACTCTGAACATGCACCAGTTTTATGTCCTGCAGTGTTACAGATATATCTTTTACAATGGAACAATTACATAATTATTTAGATAACTCTATAGTGGGTAGCACAGTAGCGCAGGGGTTAGCACTCTTGCTTCACTTGCTTCACAGCGAGAAGGTCCTGTGTTTGACTCCTGGGCCTTTCTGTGTGGAATTTGCATATTCTCCCTGTGTCTGTGTAGGTTTCCTCTGAGTGCTCTGGATTCCCCTAGCACTAAAAACATGTGTGTGTTTGTGAGAGTGAATGCAGGACAACCGATGAAAACTAGGCCAGGGCTAATCCTGGTGTCGCATGTTCATTAACATGAACTGTCCTGAACAAATAAACACATAATAAAATAGACATATTAGGCAATTTATACATATTTTTTAACATGGCAAAGGTATGGTGAATGTGCTGAGGTGTAACAAGTACCATCAGACCACAGCACATATTAAAATATATCACATTTAAACAGTTACACATAAATTGCTGTAATGCAATGTAATTTAAGCCTCCCTGACACCTGCTGTAGAACTGAATTGTTTTTGAAAATGATTTTGGTACAAAGGCAGGTCACGCTGCAGGACAGAGAGACGTTACATTCGGCTAAGCTTTTGTCAGAATATAAAGTTTTAGTGATGTCAGTGAAGACATTATTAGACTGTATTATTAGTGATGGTAAGTAACGTGATATTGATCTGATACCAATGAGTTTTGTATTAAAACGTCTTGAAACAATTCTACTGTCCAGAATTTGACCTCAGCTAACATTATTTTCACTCCACCTCAGCTTATGCAGAAAACCTAAATTACAAACAATGGGAATGAATTAAAATGAAAGATTTCTCTCCTGTTTGGTGTCAGTTACTGTGAGTATTGGTTAAACTGCACTGGGAGGTGGTCCACGCTCTTCACTTTCGTAGCTCACGTTTGTCTGTCGCTCTCACCGCAGGACCATGGCAGGGCTCACAGTCATGTCTCCACTCAGCTCTGTTCTTCTCATCTGGACCTGTCTCTCCGTTTGGTCTGTGCCTCCTGCAGGTGAGACGTTCTTTTCTCACACATTTACTTGAGGGTTTGTTCAGAGGGAGAGAAGGCCTGGGGTGTGTCCTCATCAGTGCTTTACACACAGCTGTATTCAGAGCTTTTACACCGACTTCAAACGGGCCGTGGTGGGACAAGGGCTCAGATTTGTTCCTTAAAGGTGCTGTGTCCGTGTATGTGTGTAATGTGTGTGTGTGCATGTATGTGTGTGCGTGTCCGTGTGTGTATGATGTGTGTGTGTAATGTGTGTGTGTGCATGTATGTGTGTGCGTGTCCGTGTGTGTATGATGTGTGTGTGTAATGTGTGTGTGTGCATGTATGTGTGTGTGTGTCCGTGTGTGTATGATGTGTGTGTGTGTAATGTGTGTGTGTGCATGTATGTGTGTGTATGATGTGTAATATGTGTGTGTGTGCATGTATGTGTGTGTGTGTGTGTACGTGTGCATATGTGTGTGTGTATGATGTGTAATGTGTGTGTGTGCATGTATGTGTGTGTGTGTGTGTACGTGTGCATATGTGTGTGTGTATGATGTGTAATATGTGTGTGTGTGCATGTATGTGTGTGTGTGTGTGTACGTGTGCATATGTGTGTGTGTATGATGTGTGTGTGTGTGTGTGTGTGTACGTGTGCATGTGTGTGTAATGTGTGTGTGTGTGATGTGTGTGTGTGTGTGATGTGTGTGTGATATGTGTGTATGATGTGTGTATGATATGTGTGTGTGTATGATGTGTGTGTGTAATGTGTGTGTGTGTATGATGCGTGTGTGTGTGTATGATGTGTGTATGATGTGTATGATGTGTGTGTGTGTAATGTGTGTGTGTGTATGATGTGTGCGTGTGTGTATGATGTGTGTGTGTCTGTGCGTGTGCATATGTGTGTGTGTGTGTGTGTGCATATATGTGTGTGCCTGTGTAATGTGTGTGTAATGTGTGTGTGTGATGCATGTGTATGTATGTGTGTATGATGTGTGTATGATATGTGTGTGTGTATGATGTGTGTGTGTAATGTGTGTGTGTGTATGATGCGTGTGTGTGTGTATGATGTGTGTATGATGTGTGTATGATGTGTATGGTGTGTGTAATGTGTGTGTGTGTGTGTATGATGTGTGCGTGTGTGTATGATGTGTGTGTGTCTGTGCGTGTGCATATGTGTGTGTGTGTGTGTGTGCATATATGTGTGTGCCTGTGTAATGTGTGTGTAATGTGTGTGTGTGATGCATGTGTATGTATGTGTGTGTGTATGTGTGTGTGTATGTGTGTGTGTATGTGTGTGTGTGTATGATGTGTGTATGTGTGTGTGTATGATGTGTGTATGATGTGTGTATGATGTGTGTGCATGTGTGTGTGTATGATGTGTGTATGTGTGTGTGATGCGTGTGTATGATGTGTGTGTGGGTGTGCATATGTGTGTGTGTATGATGTGTGTATGTGTGTGTGTGATTCGTGTGTGTAATGTGTGTGTGTGTATGTATGTGTGTATGTGTGTGTGTGTGTGTATGATGCGTGTGTGTGTGTGTGTGTGTATGATGTGTGTGTGTGTGTGTGTATGATGTGTATGGTGTGTGTGTGTGTGTGTGTGTGTGTATGATGCGTGTGTGTGTGTGTGTGTGTGTGTATGACGTGTGTATGATATGTGTATGTATGTGTGTATGTATGTGTGTAATGTGTGTGTGTGTGTGTGTATGATGCGTGTATGTGTGTTTGTGTGTGTGTGTGTGTGTATGATGTGTATGGTGTGTGTGTGTATGATGTGTATGGTGTGTGTGTGTGTGTGTGTGTATGATGCGTGTGTGTGTGTGTGTGTGTATGATGTGTATGGTGTGTGTGTGTGTGTGTGTGTGTGTGTATGACGTGTGTATGATATGTGTATAATGTGTGTGTGCAGAGGGCTTCCACCTGCCGCGCTGTCAGCTGGTGAACCAGACTGTGTCCCTGGAGAAGGAGGGCTGTCCTCGCTGTCACACTGTGGAGACGACCATCTGCAGCGGCCACTGTCCCACCAAGGTGCACCCTCCCCCCCCGCTCTCTCAACTGCTCCCTCCCTCTCTCTCACATCTCTCCCTCGCTCCTTCCCACACTCTCTCCCACATCTCTCCCTTGCTCTCTCCCTCACTCTCTCCCTCTCTCCCACATCTCTCCCTCGCTCTCTCCCTCACTCTCTCCCTCTCTCCCACATCTCTCCCGCACTCTCTCGCTCTCTCCCACATCTCTCCCTTGCGCTCTCCCACATCTCTCCCTCACTCTCTCCCTCTCTCCCACATCTCTCCCTCGCTCTCTCCCTCTCTCCCACATCTCTCCCTTGCGCTCTCCCACATCTCTCCCTCGCTCTCTCCTTCTCTCCCACATCTCTCCCACATCTCTGCCTCACTCTCTCCAACATCTCTCCCTCGCTCTCTCCTTCTCTCCCACATCTCTCCCTCGCGCTCTCCCTCTCTCCCACATCTCTCCTTCACGGTCTCCCTCTCTCCCACATCTCTCCCTCACGCTCTCCTTCTCTCCCACATCTCTCCCTCCTGCTCTCCCTCTCTCCCACATCTCTCCCTTGCGCTCTCCCACATCTCTCCCTCGCTCTCTCCTTCTCTCCCACATCTCTCCCACATCTCTCCCTCGCTCTCTCCTTCTCTCCCACATCTCTCCCACATCTCTGCCTCACTCTCTCCAACATCTCTCCCTCGCTCTCTCCTTCTCTCCCACATCTCTCCCTCGCTCTCCCTCTCTCTCTCCCACTTCTCTCCTTCACGGTCTCCCTCTCTCCCACATCTCTCCCTCACGCTCTCCTTCTCTCCCACATCTCTCCCTCCCTCTCTCCCACATCTCTCCCTCGCGCTCTCCCTCTCTCCCACATCTCTCCCTCACGCTCTCCCTCTCTCCCACATCTCTCCCTCCTGCTCTCCCTCTCTCCCACATCTCTCCCTCGCTCTCTCCTTCTCTCCCACATCTCTCCCTCGCTCTCTCCTCTCCTCTCCTCTCCTCTCTCCCACATCTCCTCCCTCGCTCTCCTTTCTCCCACATCTCTCCCACACGGTCTCCCTCTCTCCCACATCTCTCCCTCACGCCTCCTTCTCTCCCACATCTCTCCCTCCTCTCTCCTCTCTCCCACATCTCTCCCTCCAGCTCTCCCTCTCTCCCACATCTCTCCCTCGCTCTCCCTCTCTACCACATCTCTCTCTCTCTCACATCTCTCCCTCGCTCTCCCTCTCTCCCACATCTCTCCCTCGCTCTCCCTCTCTCCCACATCTCTCCCTCCTGCTCTCCCTCTCTCCCACATCTCTCCCTCGCTCTCTCCCTCTCTCCCACATCTCTCCCTCGCGCTCTCCCTCTCTCCCACATCTCTCCCTCACGCTCTCCCTCTCTCCCACATCTCTCCCTCACGCTCTCCTTCTCTCCCACATCTCTCCCTCGCGCTCTCCCTCTCTCCCACATCTCTCCCTCACGCTCTCCCTCTCTCCCACATCTCTCCCTCACGCTCTCCCTCTCTCCCACATCTCTCCCTCCTGCTCTCCCTCTCTCCCACATCTCTCCCTCGCTCTCTCCTTCTCTCCCACATCTCTCCCTCACGCTCTCCCTCTCTCCCACATCTCTCCTTCACGGTCTCCCTCTCTCCCACATCTCTCCCTCACGCTCTCCCTCTCTCCCACATCTCTCCCTCACGCTCTCCCTCTCTCCCACATCTCTCCCTCACGCTCTCCCTCTCTCCCACATCTCTCCCTCACGCTCTCCCTCTCTCCCACATCTCTCCCTCGCGCTCTCCCTCTCTCCCACATTTCTCCCTCACGCTCTCCCTCTCTCCCACATCTCTCTCTCACAGCCGTGTTTCAACAGTGTTTCTCCCACAAGGTTTCATCGTTAAAAACATAGCAGAATGTTGTTATATCTCATTTGCGCTCGTGTGAGTAATCCTTGATCCCAAGGTGAGTCCCCAGTGATATACTCAGAGGTGGGAGAACTCCTTTTATTTATCCATGAGGAGCGTGTGTTGAGCAGTTAAAATGTAAGAATAAACAATGATAGAATAACTCAAACAAAGGTCTTGGTGCAGCTCAATAGGAGGACTGTCAGGTAGAATCAGCAGAGCGTGTGTGCAGAGTAACAACCCTCAGGACAAAAGTGTCCCTCTGCATCACAAACAGTGTCCTGAGGGAGCAGGTGACCTCTGGAGACAACAAGAAAACTCTCTAACCTCACTTTGAGTTGTTGTTGAACTTTTGTTTTTCAATAGTTTTACAGTGTCTGCAAAACTCTGCAGTAATAATTATTTGAATACTACAAATGCATTAGGTACACACACACACACACACACACACACACAGCACCTTTAAAGAACAGATATTATGCATTATTTGTTTTGTTAATGACCTTTAAACATGCTTTTATTTTTTTTAGAAAAAAACAATGTAACTTTATCACAGCCTTGGGAGTAACTTAGCTGTGACTATCTACTGGCTGCAGAAGTAATTACATAAATTAACAATATACATTGCTTCTTATGCTAGTCGTGTTCCTCCTTGTTGATGCAGTTGCAGTGATCGTGATCAGAGACAGAAATGCAGAATGAGTCTGACGATGTTTAATAAACTTAAAGGAAAAATATTATGCATTTTTCATATTGTTATTAGCCTTTAAACATGCCTTAAATTTGCCATCTCAAGTTTTGAAACAAAAAAGACACACAAAAATTCTATAGCCAGCGCTATATACAATCTAGTGAAGTTAACTGTCAACAAACGCTAAGGACAGTTAGCAGGAGCAGGTAACGTGTCTTGGCAATGATTTAAGGACTTAAAACAGCGGAAAATTCTCAGATAAATGACGAAGATGATCTGAAAATACGTCCCGGATCGAGGGAGTTCGGCAGGAAGTGCTTTTGACACTTGGAGGGGGGAAGATTTTCTAATAAACGGTCCTCAGAACAGCATGAATGCAGCTTCAGGTATGTTTTAGATGACGGAACATTGTTAGAACATGGTTAAAAGCTCAAAAAAAGTCAATTTTGCGTAATATTTGTCCTGAAACGTCTGTCTCTTGCTGCACATTTTGATTGGTTAAAATCTCCAAATATGTTAAAATTCACACAAAGCAATAAAAAAACTTGTGACTTTGTGACTGTAATGTGATCTAAAATCACGAGTCTTTATTTCAATTGTTCAGCTCTTCACGGTCAGACTGTGAGTAAAGTGCACCTTGAGTCACAGAGCCTCAGACAGAGTTAGCCCAAAAGGGTCTTTAATGACGATCACGTAGAAGGGATCAATTCTTAAATAAACACCTCAGATTAGTTGATTCTATTTCTACTTGTGCCTGGTATGTCTTTGCAGGACCCTGTGATGAAACTCCCGTTCAACCGCGTGTACCAGGACGTGTGCACGTACCGGAACGTCTCGTACCGTGAGGTGGAGCTGCCAGACTGCCCGCTGGGAGTGGACCCGGTGGTGCGCTACCCGGTGGCTCTGAGCTGTCACTGCGGCCGCTGCTCCATGGACACGTCCGACTGCACCTTCGAAAGCCTCCAGCCCGACTTCTGCATGAACGACATCCCCTTCTACTACTGACACACCCCACCAGCCCCAAAGCATTTGAAATAAACCTATGCTTCCTCAAAATGCCTCTTTTGTCATTCTAAACTGTCACCTCACAGCGAGAAGGTCCTGGATTGGAACAATGTGTTTTTGACAAGGCTAAAGGTTCAAACAGGTCCTACATGTTTTGGGCCTATACAATTCACAGTGCAAGGATCTACATATCCAGGATTTTTGGTGGAGGATGTATCTTCAAAGAAAGGTCAGGACGTATTTTGAAACATTTCTGTTCTGGAGAACGGCCGGCTTTGTTCCATATTCCAGCATCTTCTGCATGAGACACTTCTGATTTCAAAGTGGTTTTGGCAGTTAAATGAGAGACAAGTCCTTCTGGAAAAAACAGTAAGTGCTGTTGAAATAGTTGTTTATCGGATCACAATTACGTCGCCTTTGGAGTCCTTGCTGCACCAGTGTGATCAGGGAATGAATGTGTGAAGGTGTTTCACACAGATTCCAGCTGCTGGCCTGCCTTTGTGGGACCAACTGCCAGTCCTTGACGGTGTTGGGTAAGCTACTTGAAAAGTGATTAAAATAAAATAATAAAATAAAAAAAACAGATTACTAATTACTTTACTAATTACGCAACATCTAATTTTACAAACAAGCAGTTGAAAGTCAGGCTTTCACTTTGAGAACATTAAAACTGTTCCTTGTTCAGGCTGTTTCCTGCAGAAGAAGGTACATTCTCCTCCTAAACACTGCTGTTGGTGTTGAAAGTAACTTAGTATTTTATTAGTAACTGTAATTTAATTAAAAGTATTTTAAAAGTTATGCATTACTCTACTGAAGTAGTAAATTGTAATTTAATTACAGTAACTAAGTAAAAGTAACTTATTTACATCCAACACTGGTCCCTCATAGTGACGTGTGACGTGTTCTGTGTGAACCAGGGATATTATGGACAGTGAAAATGTTGCTTATGCTCTCTTAAATACACAAGAACTTCAAACAAATGATTTTCACTAAATTGTTTTAAATAGTAACAATATATGATACAGGAACATTGCCTGTCATTTTATTATCCTGAGCTTTAGTTAAAAGTTAAAATGGTGCTTCACACATCATATGTTTGAGCAGGTGCGTAGGAAAAAGTGTCCGCAATGCACATTGAAATCCTGAAAAAAGGAAAATCCCACACACTGGTTGCTTGCAAAAAAAAGTTTTATTTACAGGTGAGCAACTTTTAGGCCTTCGTCAGGCAAATGCTTGTATGAGACTGAGAGGCCGCCTTAAATAGGAGTGGCCACTCAACATGATGCAAGTAAAAGACATGGGAACATGTCATAGTCATGACACACAAGACATAATACAACAAACATAAGATAATACAGGTGCATTAATCACAGGGGCACAAAATACACTAACTATTGTATGCTATTTTGACAACAGACTTTTGGATTGTTATTGTATTTAATCCACAGATACCATCAGTTCATTTTTCTGTTCTCTTACTTTCTTCAGAGCTGCAAGTTCATCTCGCTCTGGGATGTCTGCGGTCCAACGATCCACAGCCCTGTTCTCCGTTTGCTGCTCTCTGCCCGGGCCCCCCACTCTGTCCTGCCTCCTTAGTACAATATAAAACATTACTTTTTTACTGTATATTTAGATTTTACCATAATATATGGTATTTGTAGATTTATTGTGTAGCAATTAAACTTTTTTATATCACTGCCAAACTTTTCAAGTTTGGCAGTGATATAATAATGACTATAACACGACAGACACATAATCAAACAATCAGACATATCCTTACAAATGTAAATAAAAACATTGATAAATAATTCCTTTGAAATTGGAATAAAGAACAGATCCTAAGGTTTGTTCAAAAGAATTCCAGCTGCTGGAAAGGATGGGAGTCGCAGCTCACAGTGTGCTGTACCTGCCTGGTGCACAGGGCCTCGAGACTCAGCTGGGGCTCACCATCAGCCTATGGACCAGCAGCTGTGAGGAGTCAGCATAGGCCGGCTCTGTGACATCTGCGTTTACATCAGCTTGTGGGCAATTTTTGAGCTACAAGAAAAATGACAAGCTTAGGTTAATTGAGTAAAGTACACATGGTTCCTTTTAAAATCCATCAGACTTTCCAGGTATCCTTTTCTGTCCAGAAGCCACTGCTGATTCACCAGTGAGTTTTGCCCCTTCATAAAGACACTTGGCCCCCAGCACACCCTC
This sequence comes from Rhinogobius similis, assembly GCA_019453435.1. NCBI lineage: Eukaryota > Metazoa > Chordata > Actinopteri > Gobiiformes > Gobiidae > Rhinogobius > Rhinogobius similis. Next base: position 34,512,191 of record CM033634.1, on the reverse strand, counting down.
ACCACAGCAGACCCCGAGGAATGGTTTGGATTGCCAGATTCAAAAGCCAGCCTTTTCAGTGAGGATGTTGGCATGTGGCACACTGACTTCAGAGCTTACATATATGATTGGTGAAACAGCTGCCATGAAACTTCCACCTCCTAAAATTTAGGTTACGTGGAGACTTTAGGACCTAAAGTCACCACGTAACCTTGTATCAATGGCATCACTTTCATGGTCGCGGATCCTCTGTATCCAGAGTTTTTTAATGGTTTGTTTCGTTGTTGACAAGTCAAAATCTTATGAACCAATGACTGAAGGGTTTTCGGCTGCCCAGAGTGCTCTGTGGGCCAAAGAGCCTGTCATGTGGCTAACCCGGTCACATGCGGCTGGTGTATGGTCTCTGGCTCTACTTCCTTCACTTCTTCCCTTGGTACCTCATGCAAGGTGAGAAGCTTTTGGGACTGGACCCTTTCCTTTTCTCTTTTGTGGGGTCAAATTCTCTTGGTAAAATTCTATTTCTTTATAAGGTTGGGTTCAGTGTTTTTGTCACAAGTATAATTCCACTCACAAGCTTTGCTTGTGCAGGGAACTTTGTGATCTCCATTCTCACACAAGCCTCTCATTAAACAGAACTGCAGCCACAAGAGAACATGACTCTCCAAGACTGAAGGAAAGGGAGGAAAACACAAACAGACTTGTGAAGTCATGAGGAGTGTGTTGTTTACATGTTCTGTAGTTTGACACTGACACATTGACATCTTACAGTTTATGAAAATAAAGACCATTCAAAAGCTTACATCGCCATGCAATCACAGCCTGAATAAGTGCCATCCATTTCAACAGAAAAGTGTTTTTTTCCAGAATGGCTTGACATCACAACTCACAATTCATTTTTTATGTAGTTCAACAAAACCACTTGTAAAAACATTATGTGCTTCCAGGGATCTATCGTTGTTCAGGTTGTTCAGTGTGTATGTCCTGTTAGGTTCCCCCATGTATAACATAACTTGTGGTTAGTATCTTACAAAATGGCTTTTAATAGTAAATGGGTTTAATTGATGGTATGTCTACAAAATGAATACTTTATCTTATGGACTCAACGAGACAACAAAATATATTGGGGAAAGTCAGCTCTGGTCATTCAGTTGGGTCATCTTTAAACATAAATATAATGTGTTGTGTGTGGGGCAATGGCTTGCTATCCAGACCACGCCCCCCACAAAGACGCGTTGTTGATTTTCTCTGAGCGATACAAGGCCCACATGCAGCACCACAAACGCTTTGGCCTGAAAGATTTTACAGGTCAACACATACATTTTACTTGCTGTTGTTATACTTATTTTTATATCGATCGTTGTATGCACAGATTCGTTCAAAAAAACTTTTCACTAACAATTTACATCTCTAACGTCTTTATTTATGACTATGTCTAAAATGGGTCTCCAGAGATGCACAGAAGCTTGCTACATGATGCAGATGCTCAAACTGTTGACATAATTGTCGCATTTGACTCTGCAGTCATTGCAGCTGGGGTCAAGAAGCTGTCAAAAGTGACCCCACAAAGGTGATCAGGCTGTGGCATCAGCTACAAGAGAGGAGTATACACGGTCTTGCAGCAGCATCAGAGATGGTGACCAGTAACTTTCTGAAGTCTTTGTAGAAGCGTAGTGGTCCCAACATCTCAGAACAAGCAGCTGACTGAGTTAGCCAGGCACTGAGCTGGAGGGATGGATGGAGACCACAGTGAGCTCAGAGTTACAAAAACTGTCCATCCATCTTTCAGAATATACCGGGCAGTGAGTTAACCACATTCTGTGTTGCTATTACGTCTTGTAATAGCAACACAAAAGAGCAGTGGGGCTGTGGGCCAAACTCAAAGAGTGGAGGAGTGTTCCCATTCAAGGTCAGTAAGTTTTATTGCAGAATTTGCAGTGATATATTTTTTTAATTACTTTATACAATTTATATATTATTTTTTTTTTTTTTAACAAAAGAATTCTGTTTTTATATAATAAAACACAATGAATAAAAGACATTTGTTTAACTACATTACAATAGTAGAAAAAGAAGGATCCAAGGCACTCTGGTATAATATAATTATTCATTCATTCATTTTCTACCGCTTATTCCCGTTAGGGGTCGCGGGTGACTGGAGCCTATCCCAGTGACTTTGGGCCTTAGGCGGGGTACACCCTGGACAGTGGCCAACTCGTCGCAGGGTTAACACAGAGAGACAAGAGGCATTGACAGACAACCATTCACTCTCACATTCATACACTAGGGACAATTTAGAGTTCTCAATTAACCTACACAGTCATGTGTTTGGACGGTGGGAGGAGCCGGAGAGAACCCACGGTAACACGGGGAGGACATGCAGACTCCACCCAGAGAGATCGTGTGATGTTGGGGTGGTGCGGGATTCGAACCCACGATCTCCTTATATATATATATATATATATATATATATATATATATATATATATATATATCTGATCTTTCAACTATTATTGCTCGTTCTTTCTTTTTCGTGAGAAGTATTAGCTTGTGTTAGTTTTGGTTTTACTGCCTGTATTTGCTTATGTAGTTCTTCCCTTTGACCTTTAGAGAAACAGCATAAGGTGAAATTAACATTTATGTAAGATAGAGTCCCATTTCTGTTTAAATACTTGGTTATCCCTCCCAAAGGACGGAAACTTGTTGGTGCGAAGTCCTCTGGATATAATACCTTGTCGGCAGTAATCGGACACTGTGATGGCACGCAGTTCCAGTTTCCTCTCTTTTTCATGGAGGTTTTTTTTAAGCTCAAAGTGGGAAGGGAGTTCTGGGGTGAGTCTTTGATGATAATGTCATTTGCTTCCTCGCTTGTGTATAACAGCATACTCACAGATGTTTGTCATTGTGGGTCCTTAAACGTCCTTTTCATGGTTTAGGACGGGAGCAACACCCTATGAACCAGGGCCTAATGGTAAAGACGAATGATGAAAGAGACAAAGATAGTGCTGCACAGGGTTAAGATGGAGTGTTCCAAAAGTTCTGATATCCAGATGCACTTTGAAGATCAGGCAATTTATTACATGTGTAGCATGAGTGGAAAACACATTCTTAGCATTAACTAATCAACACCACCCAGTGTTTAAACTGGGACCCGCACAACAAGGCTCATGCAGGCTTGTTTTACCACTGGGGCAGAGAGAGAACATTTTATTTTAACATTCTAATTACAAAGGAACCATTTCCCATTTGTTTCAGTTTAGTAGTGGAATAAAGAAAACATGCAAATGTACAAATGTAACAAAACACAGAAAACCAAACCAAACATGCAAAATAACTAATTTACAAACAAAATCAAACCAAAAATGAAATAAATAAATAGCATTTTCAGTTAAAATTTACCACATGCCATTCTGGCCCCACCCACAATAGTACCAGTGGGAGGAGACGTGCCACGGGTGAACGCGGTGCAGTCTATACAGCTTGCAACTCTTTGTAGCTTTGACTACAAATTCAAAGTACTTTGCAGATATTAAAACACATTAAAAACACATTAAAATAGCAATACAGAATAAAATAATGAATTATTGATTCATATCAGTTTTATAAAAGTATAAGATACATATAAAATTCTCTCAGGCACAAGCACAGTCTTAAGCATAGACTAGGCCTGTATCACAACATCAGGAATATGGTTCCAGATCCTGGCTGCATAGAACTGAAACACTGATTCCTCATGTCTAGTTCTAACTCCATGCACCAGCATGATGCCGGTCCAGTCCTAACTCAATGCACCAGCAGGAGGCCGGTCTAGTCCTAACACCATGCACCAGCAGGAGGCCGGTCCAGTCCTAACTCCATGCACCAGCATGAGGCTGGTCCAGTCCTAACTCCATGCACCAGCAGGAGGCCGGTCCAGTCCTAACTCCATGCACCAGCAGGAGGCCGGTCCAGTCCTAACTCAATGCACCAGCAGGAGGCCGGTCTAGTCCTAACACCATGCACCAGCATGAGGCCGGTCCAGTCCTAACTCCATGCACCAGCATGAGGCCGGTCCAGTCCTAACTCCATGCACCAGCAGGAGGCCGGTCTAGTCCTAACACCATGCACCAGCAGGAGGCTGGTCCAGGTCTAGTCCTAACTCCATGCACCAGCAGGAGGCCGGTCCATGTCTAGTTCTAACTTCATGCACCAGCAGGAGGCCGGTCCAGTCCTAACTCCATGCACCAGCAGGAGGCCGGTCCGGTCCTAACTCCATGCACCAGCAGGAGGCCGGTCTAGTCCTAACTCCATGCACCAGCAGGAGGCCGGTCTAGTCCTAACACCAAGCACCAGCAGGAGGCTGGTCCAGGTCTAGTCCTAACTCCATGCACCAGCAGGAGGCCGGTCCATGTCTAGTTCTAACTTCATGCACCAGCAGGAGGCCGGTCCATGTGTAGTCCTAACTCCATGCACCAGCAGGAGGCCGGTCCATGTCTAGTTCTAACTTCATGCACCAGCAGGAGGCCGGTCCATGTGTAGTCCTAACTTCATGCACCAGCAGGAGGCCGGTCCAGTCCTAACTCCATGCACCAGCAGGAGGCCGGTCCAGTCCTAACTCCATGCACCAGCAGGAGGCCGGTCTAGTCCTAACTCCATGCACCAGCAGGAGGCCGGTCCAGTCCTAACTCCATGCACCAGCAGGAGGCCGGTCTAGTCCTAACTCCATGCACCAGCAGGAGGCCGGTCCATGTGTAGTCTTAACTCCATGCACCAGCAGAAGGCCGGTCCATGTCTAGTCCTAACTCCATGCACCAGCAGGAGGCCAGTCTAGTCCTAACTCCATGCACCAGCAGGAGGCCGGTCCAGTCCTAACTCCATGCACCAGCAGGAGGCCGGTCCAGTCCTAACTCCATGCACCAGCAGGAGGCCGGTCTAGTCCTAACTCCATGCACCAGCAGGAGGCCGGTCTAGTCCTAACACCATGCACCAGCAGGAGGCTGGTCCAGGTCTAGTCCTAACTCCATGCACCAGCAGGAGGCCGGTCCATGTCTAGTTCTAACTTCATGCACCAGCAGGAGGCCGGTCCATGTGTAGTCCTAACTCCATGCACCAGCAGGAGGCCGGTCCATGTCTAGTTCTAACTTCATGCACCAGCAGGAGGCCGGTCCATGTGTAGTCCTAACTTCATGCACCAGCAGGAGGCCGGTCCAGTCCTAACTCCATGCACCAGCAGGAGGCCGGTCCAGTCCTAACTCCATGCACCAGCAGGAGGCCGGTCTAGTCCTAACTCCATGCACCAGCAGGAGGCCGGTCCAGTCCTAACTCCATGCACCAGCAGGAGGCCGGTCTAGTCCTAACTCCATGCACCAGCAGGAGGCCGGTCCATGTGTAGTCCTAACTCCATGCACCAGCAGGAGGCCGGTCCATGTCTAGTCCTAACTCCATGCACCAGCAGGAGGCCAGTCCATGTCTAGTCCTAACTCCATGCACCAGCAGGAGGCCAGTCTAGTCCTAACAACATGCACCAGCAGGAGGCCGGTCCAGTCCTAACAACATGCACCAGCAGGAGGCCGGTCCATGTGTATTCCTAACACCATGCACCAGCAGGAGGCCGGTCCATGTCTAGTCCTAATAACATGCACCAGCAGGAGGCCGGTCCAGTCCTAACACCATGCACCAGCAGGAGGCCGGTATAGATATACTTTAGTGCTTGGCCGTGGAGAGACTTGAACACAAGCAGAGCAGCTGAAAAGAACAGCTCATATGCCACAGTGACTTTTTGAGCTTTTAATCATGTTCTATGTTCAGTCATCAAAAACATGGAGTTGCCTTTAATTTCATTCACACTGTTTTGAGGAATGTTGTTTAGAATATTCTCTTCCCTCTGTGTGTCAAGTGAACTCCCTCGATTGATGAATTTTTTCCGATTTCATGGATCACTCTATTCAAGAATCTTCTGTTGTTTTAAGTCCTTCAATGATTACCAGACTTGTTCTGAACATTTCTGTCTCTAAATACCATCACTAACTAAATTGTGTAAACTTTAGGCGGCATCTGCTGGCTGCATACACTCAGTAAGTGCAACGGCAAACTGCCGAGACACACATTCACATTCATTCATTTAGTTTTTTTTTGTTTCAAAACATAACATGGCAAATTTAAGGTCCTCAAGAACATGTTTAAAGGCAAATAACCACATGAAAAATGCACAATATTTTTCCTGTAAAGTCTGTGCTGTGAGCCTGAGCCACAGGAAGCCAGTGCAGAGACCTGATCACGGGACTAATATGATTGTATTTCCTGGTTCTTCTGGATGTACAGCAGCTGTTTTACAGCTCATTTAGAAGCCAGTGACCAGGTCATTACAGCAGTGCCTGAGATTTCAGGGGGTCCCCAGACTTTGGCCTGGTTAGAGAGTCAGATCATAAAAGAATAATTTGTGCATATTAAATAGTCAAAATCGCAAATAAATGATTGGAAATTGGATATGGGAACATAAAATCACAGATGGAGTGTATTTGTTTAAAACAAATGCTTCTCAGTAATACGTTTTATCATGTAATGTATTTATCAGGGCCACAGATTTGGACTGGGGGGTCCAACAAGTCCCTGGTTCGCACAGGGGGGCTTCAGGGAAAAAAGGTTGGGAACCACTGCCTTACAGTAGTCTAACCTACTGGAGACAAATGTATGGATAAGACCACACAGTTTGAATTTGTAATTGCCCGCATATGTTTTCTGTCAGCGGCCCCACCCCCAGAATGAGGGCTAGAACCAGGCTTGATCCACACACTGATCTGTTGGATGCAGTGACAGAGTGAATCCACTGGTCCATATTCACCTGCCGTCAGTGAGACATCTGAGCGTCATCTGCATAGTTGTGGTAGGATACTCCACCATGACCCAGTGGCAACATGTACAGGTTGAAAGGAGGGGGTCCCAGTACTGACCCTTAGGGCACCCCACAGGTTACAGCTACATCATCCCTTATAGCTTGTTTGAGAACAGAATGTCATGTTACTATAACCCATGTCAGGACAATGGATGAAAACCAAGGGTGAAAGTAAGCCGGTTCGGGCCAGTGCGGCGCACCACTAAAAGATTTGGTGGTGGTACGCCGTACCAGCAGGCACGGAGAAGATGTGCTCCTCCACACTACGCAAGAAAAATAGTCCCACTGAAACTATTGCCTCTGGAGTCAAACCATCACATTAGACACAAACTGAATCCAAGGTCAGGCTGTGCACTTTGTGAGACCCAACCCCACCTCTCAGCTCTCATGTTGACACCTTGATTTGAACTCATTCATTTTGGATCTGACTTGTCTCTGTGTGTCTTCACGCATCAGCCCCATGAGAGCCGTGAGCAGCGCGACACAGACACAGCCTTCTCACTCCTCTGTCTTCAGCACCAGTGAAGAAGAACCATGGACCAATCAGAGCAAACGCCACAGCGCATCTTCAAAGCTTAGAGTTTCGGACAGTTGCCACATGTTGATGCAAATTAGCTGCGTGCAAATGTAACGACTCGTTAAGTGCTTTATGCGCATGTGCACAGAATGCCCTTCCCAGGTAAATGGGCCAAATGAAAACTTGAAGAATGAAAAATAACAGCCACTGACGGAGAGTTTATTTAGGCTAAAGAAGACTGTCCTATTGTGTCAGAGCTACAGTCCTTTGTCAAGAGTTAACTGTAAATTATCATTAGGCATTATTTAGGCTTATGATCTAAACATGACAGACAGGCTACTTTGTCCAGGGGCTTCCAGAGGAAATTTAAGCAGGTTACAGAATTAAATATTGCACAGAAGTGTGGTGGTGTGTAAGATCTTTATGTTAAAATGCATCACAAAACAACATCTGTTGTTGAAGGGAAAAACACCATGACTCTGATTTGAACACAATTTAATATTGTGATGATGTACATTTTTATTATTTTTAATTCTACATAAACCAAATTATAGCTGATTACTCTGTGTGTTTTATACTGCACGCTATTATTATATATATGTTAACCAACGTCTAAAAGAAAGAAAGAAAAAAAAACATGACAGTACCGGCAAAAGAATAAAACTACTTTCACCCCTGATGAAAAAAAAATCATAGGCATTAAATTTTGTTAGTTTAGTCATTTTTAGGCATTAAAAAGTCTTTAAAAGGTCTTACATTTCACTTGACCAAATCTGGAGCTACTCTGCAGAGACACCAAACCTCCACCAGGACACCACTAGAAGACCCAGACTGCTGTCTCGGCAAGTAAAAACTCGTCTAGTGTAGAGACTGTTCCTCCGGGCAAATGAGGAACAGTTCATCTAGTGTTGAGACAGTTCCTCTAGGCAGATGGGGAACAGTTCATCTAGAGTAAAGAGAGTTCCTCCAGGCAGATGAGGAACATACAGGTCTACTGGTCAGGGTTGTGAGATCCAGGTTGTCACTGGAGGCTGCTGATTGCAGCTGCTGCAGGGCCCAGGGGCGGAGTTGAGTGGGACAGCTAGGACTGGGGGCCCCATAATAAATCTGGTCAGCAATAAATCTGGTCTAATTCAAGATTATGTGAAAATTGTAAAATTTCGGAAATTTTGGAGAGGTTGAATCCAATGTACAAAGTGGTGGGGAGCCCGGTGAATCCTTAGAAGTGCTTCTGTTAAGGGTAAAAAATAAAAAGGCCCAAGATCATTAAGACATTTGAAAACCTTTAAGTTGATCCTGAAACACACAGGGAGTTGTAAACCTGAAATACTGTTGTTTTGGAAGCCCAAAGAGCAGAGCATTGCATTAGTCAATATGACTGGTGATAATAGCATGCATCAATGTCTCCGTGTGGGCCCGAGACAGAAAGGGACTAAAAAAATAGATTTTTGTGATGTTCTTAATGTGTGGCATAAAAGTCATAAATAATGCCTGTTTCAATTGGTGAAGGATTATAATACAGTGCTTGAAGAGTAATTTCTTTCACTGGGTCTCAGGACCAATGACTAAAATGTTCTCATCCATCCAGGATCTGATGTATCAAATGCAGTATAGAAGCGTATGTATTGGTTCAACATGTGGATTCCAGCATTGGTTGGGTCACTCTGTTTTCTTGCCCCGTCGCTGTAAGTTCCCTGCTGCCATCTGCATTCTTTGGTGTGATTTTAACATGAAACACGTCCCACTTCTCCGGCAGCAGATCTTTGTTGAAGAGCACAGTGGTCACACAGGACACCAGGAGGATGCTAACAAAGACCAGCAGCATGCAGATGGACCTGATGGGCGAGTACTGCACGTAAACCCCGTTCTCCAGGGTACATCCGGGGAAGTGGATAGCAGGGGGCAGACCCAGCATGGGCTCCCCGCACAGCAGTCTGAAGAGCAGGCCAGTGAAGAGGCCCGCCGCTGCCTCGTACCCGTTAGACATGTTTATGAAGAGCACGCAGACAAGCTGGGGGAACATGAGGATGTAAGCGATCTCTCCTCCCAGCACCCAGAAGGCCATGACGCCGGTGTGGAGGAAGGTCAAAGAGGTACCGGCCAGTCCGAAGACCACCACGGAGGCTCGGATCACCCAGCACAGCTCATTCTCTTACGCCTAAGACAAAACAGCAGCATTTTAGTCAAAGCTGAAACATAGCATTTTGAGAACGAAAGCGGATTTGGTTTCAGACTGATGAACTCCTTCTACTAGACACTGCTGCTTAAAGCTTAAAATGATGTACTTCATACATTATTGTTATGCTGTCTTTAAATACTGGCTCTAGCTCAAATGCTATTGCACACATTTCATTCTGTGTACACTTGTTGACTCTGAATGACAATGAAGCCTGTCTAAATCTATTACTGTCTGCCTCTAATATGGGATGAACACTAATGACGTATTTTGACTAGACCTGGTCCCTCAGACCGGTTCACTTGGGGCCGGCTCAGGCCGCTTCTGTTAATGGCGGACTATGTTTCCGTGCAGAGGTCCAGCTCGTGATGGGCCAGCTATGTGACCACTGACGTCACCCAAAAGTGACTATGTTTTCTTCATAAATAAAATCTAAATCGTACCTGACTTACACTTTCTTTATTTGGCCGATCTCCCCGAATCATAAAAAGATGTTAAGTAATTAAGTTTTTAGCGCTGACACGGATAAAGTGTGTGTAAACAAGACACAGCTTCCAGCTTCATCTCTCTATGAAATGTGTTGGGTTTGGATAGAGTTAGCTGCCGACTTTGGGTCTAAATGCAAGTGCAGTGCATCCTAAACAGGAAACAGCTGCTGCTACCGTGTGCTAGCTTTGTTTTGCTAACTGTCGGCTCAGCAAGCAAAGTTATTGTCTCTGGAAACACGTCGGTTTTTCACAAGATCAAGTCAGCGTTTGGTGAGGAATGATTGTTTTGTCTTTATATCTGCTTTTTTCCACTTCGTTCTCACCTGAGTCTACATTCTCTTTTCTTTCTCTCGTCCAATCATAAACAGGTCCGCACTCTAAACCAAGCCAGCTCGCACTGGGAGCTAGACCCCTCAAACAGGGCAGTACATTTGGCACTTTTGTTCAGTGGAAACACCTCGGACTGTCCCGCTCCACGCCGTACCGCATGACTTACTGTAAAGTTACATTAAGTGTAGCTGTGGTCACCTTGGTCCTCAGAATCTTCTTGTAGATGTTGGAGGAGAAGATGGAGGCAGATGATAAGAGGGCGGAGTCAGTGGATGACATCACAGCAGCCGCCACAGCTCCGATGCCCACCACAGAGATGTAGGGCGGGGTCAGGTGGTGCAGGGCCAGGGGCAGGATGAGGCCCGTCTGACCTCGCTCGTGTGGGGGAGGAGAACCGTACGACGTCTGGTTCCAATCTGACAACAGTCATGTCACGCTTTCAACATTCACCTTTAAGGCGGTGGTGTGTAAGACATTTGTATGAAGAAACACCTTTTCAACTTCTCAGCTCACAGAGACTGCAGCAGAGATACAAAAAATAAATAAGAATATCTTAAAACGCATTAATGAAACAACACACTATTTGTTCATCACACTAAAGTGACAATGCAGGTACTTTTTGCACGCAGGCTTAAGGTAATGTGTAATTAAACTGCACACAGGCAATGGGCAGTTAAAACAGAGAAGACTGAAATGCTTCCATTAAGCTCGTGTCCTTGGGTGGTCTGTTATTTGTGATCAGTTGTGATGTTGATTGAATGTGCTTACACTGTTGGTGATATCTTTTCTGTGTGTTAATGCATCTGACCCCTCTGTCCCAGGACAAACTTCTCTTAAGGAAGACAATAAAGGATTATTTTACTCCATGTTGGAGAAGCTGTTGTACCTGTGGACGCGGCCACGGCCCCAATGAGCACTGGAGGGATCCCAAAGGTGGGGATGAGGAAGGCGGCAGCGTAGCAGCGAAGTTTGGCTGTGCTGGACGAGGAGGCCGACAGCGTCCTCTGGTGGAAGTCCTGAAAACCCAGATCCCCCACGCTCTGACAAGCACACAGGCAAACATCAGAGCCACGGCTCGTCCGCCTCTCCAATGTGGAGAGCTGTTATTCTCAATGGAACATGTGGCGAGTCTGGAGGGAATGCTTCTGTTCTTGTCCTGTGCTGTGAAGGCCTTCCAAGTGGAACCAGGCTAATGAACAACTCACTTATTTTGAGGAAGTGAAGTATTTCATTAAATATTTATTAAATATATATAATATAATATTTTTTAAATATTTCATGAAATAAAAAAAGCTCAAAGAAAGGTGTTAGTTTAGCTTGACATGAGGACTGGCATGTACAACAGTCTGTTAAACCTTTCATTTTTCAATTTTTCAATGCAATATTTGGGGATTTTGGCTAACTAAGAAGTGTAACTTGTGCAGTACAGTTAACATACGTCAAGGACAGTAGAATTATGTGAATTGGGTTATCATTATTATTATTTCTCTGGTGTCCATGTGTAGCAGTGTGTGTGCCTTGGCTAAAAGAGCTGCTAAAATGCTGTTCAAAAAGGGAATTAAGTTAAACATTAAGGGAATGAAGAGAAGGGAATTAAGAGAGCATCCCACTTTTTCTTTCCTGTACCCTACCTACCTGCTCCCTCGTGTCACTTTAATCTCAAGGACTGTTACTCTCCTCAAACTGCACTGACCCTGGATCTGCTGAGCCAGTCCTCCTGTCGAGCTGCACTGAGACCTTTGTTTGAGCTTTTCTGTTATTTTGGTATTAACTGCTCAGTGTAGCAAGGATTAGCAACAAAATCTGACTTTTTTGAAAACCGATAGTGTCTTGACTTTGTTCTACTCAATGGAGCAAATCTTTCAGAGCTTTGGGGATTTCGTGCTGCTGCAGATTTGAGGGGGTGTTGTACTTTCTAGTTCTTTTATTAGACCCATGAGAGGCTTAATGTCTGTCTCAATTTCTCTGCTTCCGGTACAACGGACAAACAAACTTAACAGACACATTTTGTTGCTGTGGAATCACATTATTAGCTCTAAGTGGCATTTGATAGTCATACACAAGTTTATAGCACTTTGAGAATGTGTGACATCGGGGAATGCAGCTTTAAGTGTCCTCACCATGACCTTAACCTGATGGCCTTTGGTACTGTAAGTAAAAGCCTTTGCCCATTATGTTTCTATATAAACCATTATTGTCAGTCAGGTACAAGGTTATACACTGGTCACAGTTTCAAAGCCTCATCAGTTGAAGCAGCAGTCGGCTAACATACCAGAAGAAGGAAGATGTCCAGCCATCTCCAGGCCGTGCGTGGCTCCAGGCTGCCCACCCAGGGCGGCTGGAAGGTGTGGTTGAAGGAGGTGGTGGTGATGTCCACAGAGGAGGGACTCATGAGGAGGAATGGCACACACAGCCACTGCATCCACGAGAGAAACAGGATACACGGGGCGAGATACACGACAAATAGTTATCTCAAATTGTATTATTTTATGTGTAATATTTCACCTTTCACTGGAGGAACACTGTGCACGATACAAACTAAGGATACTCTCTTTACTTCTGCATGAAAACATTACATGATGAAAAAAAAAATCTTACATTTATGTGAGTAAATTACAGAAGAAGTTTCACATTGATAACTTTAAATTTAAGATATTTTCCTGTTCACCTGTAGTGTCTCACCTTAAGAAAATATATTCTATAAATTGGTTTTCAAGCTCAATTTTCTTTTATACTTATTGTGTGGACCCACTGATCTATGGTAATGTGCTTCACAGTTGGACGTTGTTGCCAGTGTGCGCTCTAGAAGTTTCCCTATTTTTGCTCAGTCCCATCCAAAACCACAATGACCCCATGTCAGTCCAGTATACACTTCTGTCTTTGTCAGTGGCTGTGGATTAACCATGATGATGGAGCTGGTCTGAAAAACCCAGATTAGACTGCTCTGAGCTAGATTAGCCCTTTGTAGAGTTACAGCCAGAATCGGCCTTGCCTTGGTCTACCTGTTGCACTTTGAAAATGACATTTTTGAGTGACGATTGTTGATTGATTGATTGTCAAAACATTGCCAAAAGGACATACTTTGACACAAATGAGGGACTGCACCACTGAGGCTGAAAGGTGCACTCTGCAACTTTCTAGTGGAGGGTCTAAACCTGGGTGTCTCCACGGAGATGTTAATGCTTTGCCTGGGACGCCTCCATGGAGACAAGCAGGTGACCCTACCAGGCCAAGTTCTGTGGAGAGGTGTAATTTTGTAATGAAAACATATGGAATTGAATAAAAGCAAAGGAGACAAGTTTAATTTGCCCCACTAAATGAAACTTTTACATTAATCTAATCCTGCCTTTTTTTATAAAGAGCTCTCAGTGAGTGAGAATGCGCTTGGAGAATAAACATAAGATGCTTTCAATATACTGCTGAATGTAAAACGAGCTGGTCCAAGACGTGACTGAACTACTGCAAACTGGTGCAATTTTTGATGAATTTGAAAGCCATGAACTTACAGAAGTGATGAAGATGAGTGTGAGTTGGATAATGTCAGTGTAGGCCACAGAGTAGAGTCCTCCCAGCAGAGTGTAGGTGATGGCCACAGCTGCAGAGATCCAGATGCTCACGGGGTAGGACAGGTCCAGGATCACACTCATGGTGACGCCTGGAACACGTGCAGCGCAGTTCAGGAAGGAGGAGATTTCAATTTTCTTTCTTTCCGTTTACCTGCACTGAGAACTGGTTTTGTCACAGTCTACAACAGGTTAAAGAAACAAACCAGACAAGGACTTAAGAGATATTCAGGTTGGTCTAGTTTAGCATTAGCACATTTAAAAAATCTTTCATTCACTTAACCACACCAAGTGAGGATGGGGCAGAAGTCTGCAATGTGAGCAAACAAATCTAAATTGTCCCTAAATTATACTTTTTAAATCATGAGGCCGATCTCAGCCATTCACAATAAGACATTTAGTAATTCCAAGTGTGTCACTGTGAAGAAAGTAGACAGTACTTCATTTACTGTCAGCTTTTTCTGTATTTATTTTATTTATCTATTTGTAATGCATTGGGGTTGGCTGGTGTTAGATGCATTATGCACTGGAAGGGTAATATTTTTGGTCGTGTCGTGCATCAATCAACAGGAAACAATTGATGCAAACATGGATTAGCTTTGTTTTGCAATGCTCGTGGGCTCAACATATAAGTTATCACTGGAAACATGGGCTTTATCCAAAGATCATTTCAGAGTTTGGTTAGAAATGATTATTTTCTCTTTCTACTTGCTTTTTGCCTGTTTGTTTTCAAGTCTTCGTTCTCCCTTATCCAATTGTTTCTCACTGTAGTGTAGCCCTGACTCCCTAACAATTCGAAGTTTGTCGGTATGGATGGGATTAGCGTTCCGTGTTTCAAAGCCCCAGCCTCAACCCATTTTACTTTTCCCAAACCTAACACTGACCTTACCTGATTGTGAAATAATTAATTGTCAAAAATAAACATTTGCCAAGTAAATGTAATGCTAAGCTCTGCCCCCAGAACAAAATGACAAACTTTTAGGGAGTCTCACTGGAGCTCCTCCTCAGATAAGGCAGCTCTAGACTGGAAGCTAGACCTTCCAGAGTCCTCTTTGGATCGCTTTAACGGGACGGTACTGAAGACACTGGAGACACTTTCATACCGATCCAAAAGTGAAGGAGACAATTATGATCTTCCATTTCGTCTGTCAGTTCTTCATGACAACAGCATCTACTTCAGTTCCCTGGCTGAGTCATGGCGTCCTGGACCCACGGCCTTGGTGTTTGTGTAATAGTTTGCATAGTTAAGCACTTTCTAAGTTTACTGGACCTGGACTGCAGGGGTGTACACCTGTGGTGACTCTGTCCTTCACCTAAACTGATGAGCGTAGACGTGACCCAGATAACTTCTGACAGCAGAGGTCCCACAGACAGCAGCCCACACAGGACGTCTCCATATTTGGTATGGAACGGGTCCATCATGGTCACATACTTCCTGTCTCGCATGGGCTCAGCGAAGAACACAGCTCCTGCAAACAGCACAAAGAGGTGTTAGTCAAGATGTGAGTTCTGTGGACATGAGGTGGTGTTCTTCAGGAGGATCATCTCAGGAGTGACACAACCCACATCAGTGCTTCATGTGCACCTGCCTCTGATGGGATAGACTTAAACAACTTAATAAAAACTGATTCTCTGCTGCTCCGATCACTGGACTAGCCCATGTCTCCAGAGTTGCGCCAATCGAACGTTGTATAATATACAAATGAACAATGAAGTCAAATGTAAATGTCATTTATCAACTCTCTTCACTAATAATGTGTAAAAGAGGATGTTTCATGCTAACCAGAAGCACAACATAAAGTTGATTTGAAATAAAACACCAAAAGGTTTACACACTCAACAATGACTTTTAATGAGACTTTGACCTAAATGTGCACAAACTCTCTTGATCAGAGGTGGACAATCTTTTCTCGTGTTGGACGGCATTTTGGACGTTTTTGGAGGGCCATTGACTTGTGGTCAACACAGTGAACAATTCGGACATGGTGTGGTAAGTCTCACTGTGTCACCTCACCATTATTTAGACCGTAACGTTTGTTCTGTCTCTTACAAACATGTTCGTCAATGAGCTTATGCTCGAAGGATATTGTGGCTAGCACTCTCTCTCACAGCAAGAATGACACAGGTTTTACTCCCGGGCTGGACCGGGCCTTTCTGTGTGTACTTTGCATGTTTCTCTTGTATCTGGCTGGGTTTGTTCTGGGTGCTCCGGGTGCAACCCAAAACGTGTACAATAGGTCAAATCTCCCAGCTCCAGTAGTCCTGACCAAGTCTAACACAAGGTCTGGAGATGGGTCCCCTCTGTTCCTGACAGGAGCATTGACAGGAGCATTGAATTAAATGCAGAGGATACATTTCCCAATAAAGGCTAATCTAAACTAATGAAATCTTACTAGCCGAGTTGCTACGTGATCGACAACAGTATTGAATTGAGTATTGAATGCTGCGTCTACTAAATTACATGTATGGTTTCCAAAGCCCTAGCCTTTACCAAAATGCTATTCCCTAAACCTAACATAACCTGACTGTTAAAGTGTACATTATCAATGAACATTTGCCAGCATAACACTCATAGAAGGTGGTTGTTGTTTCCTATTAGGAAAAACAATTGTGCATACGACCCAGAGACTGAATTATCTTAAATGCGCTGGGATGGGGTGAAGGTTCAAAAGCAGGGCAATACATGAATGTATCAATTGAGAACATTTTGAAGAAATACTGATATAACAAGCATAAAAGCTCATAAAGTCGACTGTGCACAATAAGTCCCCTTTAAGCTCAATGCCCACAAGCTGGTGACTTCACTTTTGGCTCATGATGTTTATGTTATGTTTGGACGATGTGCTGCTCTTACCCAGGATGAAGGCCACAGTGGCAGCCAACGGCATCACAGCCCAGAGGAGCCCCTGTCCCGGGTTATACACCGTCTCCGCGGTCCCAATGATGAAGGTCCCGCCAACCCATGTGGCTGTACACACAAGGGAAGTACACACCCACATATTCATCATTCATTCATTCAACAGATCTGTGCATTCTAAGCATACTTATTGTCACTGCTTCAACCGTTTCTAATGTGAAGTCTGTGTTCTGCTCTGTAATTATCAGAAGGCATTCAAAGTCAGATGGAGCGTTCCTTGAGGGAGAGGCGCCCTTGGCAGTTTTTAGGTAACATTTGTTGGAAAACAGCCAAGAAAATGAGGTGGAATGTAATGGTTATGTAACTTTTTCGAATCCCTTTTTTAAGTTGAGCTTCACCACTGCCCCCCGGAGGGTCGGCACATGCAAAGATGCCTCCATGTGTACCCATATGTGTTTGGAACATGAGACAAGAAACTGTCTTTTGTACAAGAAACTAATCAAAGTACAGCATGTAATATGCCCTTAACCCCTTGTGTCACTGTCAAAGAGTCCTATATCAGTTGCATTTCCACGATGTGAGCCAAACATGACAACAATTATGGTTTGGATAATGTTAGCTGAATTATGCACAGGAAATAGAACAT
>CM033634.1:34474767-34489767 GCA_019453435.1 Rhinogobius similis | reverse complement strand
ATGCTAAGGACAACCGGTTGGCGTTTCTTGATTGCTCCACAATCAGAGAGGAGGAAGGCAGCCTTCAGACAGAAGTGTACAGGAAACCCACCCACACAGATCAGTACTTATTGTTCGGGTCTAACCACCCACTGCAGCACAAGTTGGGAGTGATCAGGACACTACAACACAGAGCCCATGAAGTACCCACCAGCTCTGAGGGGAGAAAGAAGGAGGAAGAACACGTCCAACGTGCCCTCTCAGCTTGTGGTTATCCCAACTGGGCCTTTAACAAAGTCAGAAGAGCCAAGAAACAGGACAGAAAGGATAAAGACCCCAGCAGGAGGGGGGTCTCTATCCCCTATGTCTCGGGCCTGTCTGAGAAGTTTCAAAGGATTATTAGACAACACGACATCCCTGTTTATTACAAACCTGGCAACACACTTAAACAGAAACTGGTCCACCCGAAAGACAAGAGGCCGACAGAGAAACAGAGCAATGTAGTTTATTTGATAGAGTGCAGTGAGGACAGTTGTAAAGAACGTTACACAGTGAGACCAAACAGCCACTGCACAAAAGGCTGTACCAACACAGAATATCAACCACAGCTGGACCGCAAAGTGCAGTCCATCTGCACCTAAAAGCTACAAACCACTCATTTAAGGACAGTGAGGTGAAGATATTGAGCAGAGAGAAGAATTGGTTTGAAATAGGGGTAAAGGAGGCCATTTTTGTCAAACGAGAGAATCCGTCTCTAAACAGGAATGGGGCCTTAAGATTTAATTTGGCTAAGATTTATGACTCCTAACACCTTGGTCCAAATCAATAGGCCAGTCAAATGCTAATGAGGTCATCAGCAGTGAGGAGGGAGCTACAGCCAGCTATCAATAGAACAATAGATCTAAGACAATATTAGATCTTAGCCACAGGTGAAATTGGGCAGGGCCAGCTATTAAACTAACAAAGGCAGGCCAATTATCAAATTTCAGGTGACACTAGACAAACAATTTTCCAAACAAAGACAGGCATTCAGTGACTCCTCCCTGGGGGCAGGACTCTACTTAGAGTAGCATATAAGCCTGAGTTCCCATACCAGCTCTCTGATTGACAATGACTTTTGGATAAAAGTCAAAACGTCTCGATCTTCAAACAACGTCCAGATGACGACCCCTGAAACCCTTTCTACGATGGACCACACCTGGACAAATGAGGGTTTACATCGACGCCTCCTAATTAAGCTCCTGTTCCCATGAGAAGAAAACTTAAACCACACAATTTCAAGGTAAGGAAACGTTAAAAGTTTGTTTTAAATTAAAGCTATAAACATAATTACATCATTAAAGCATTTTACAATGTGGAGCAACATGTTTAATATAAAAGGAAGATAAAATGCTCTGGCAAATGTGGATCTACAGGCCTTCATCCAAATCCATCAGCACATTGTGCTAGCAAGTAGCAAGTAGCAAGTAGCAATTGCTACGATAGCTTATTGAAAACATGCAAGCTACCAAGCCAGCTATAAGTCTTTGTCTTTAAACCTTACATTTGCCTGAGATCTTTTTGGGTTGGGACTTTTCTATAAATAATTCAAATTGGAATGTGAAGAAAATAAATACATATGCACTTGCACATGTGGATCTACATGCCATGATCCAAATTAACAAACAATTGGCAAATGCTAAGATAGCTGTTTTACCATTACTACTTATCTTGAACAATGCTTTTTGCATTTTTTTAAAGGGTGTGATCATTTGGAGCATTTTGTACAAATAGAGAAATTTGAAGGAAAATAATAAATATTATTGCAAATATGTATATACATGCATTGATAACAAATAACAACCACATTGCATCTGCTAATTAGCTATTAACAATCACTAAGCTATTTTTGTTTTTTAAACATGTGTTCTCTACAGTTCTCTGGGAAGACTTGTAAATGACAATCAGACAAAATCAATCATGTGAAGACTCTAACAGTGGCAAGAATGCCACATCTTCGTTTCTTTGCCCTGAAAGACATGACTTTGGATGAAGAAATGACACATAACTACAGGGATGCTGAGGCCATGGCGTAAGGAGGTAGGTATTCACCTTATTCCACGCCCACTTTTGCCTCTTTTTGCTCTGTAACGGCACTTCCAGTTCAGCGGGATCTCGGTGGTGGATGAGGGAAAAGTCTGACTGACTGCTAAAACATTATATAAAGTAGATTTATTTGTGTAAAAAGCAGCTTTTTAGTTTGAGTAGAACTTATTTTTTACTGAGCTCGTCTTCCCCGTGTAACAGGAAAATAGAATAAGGTAGAATAAGGTTATTATACGTAACTTTATGTTGTCAGTTTGTTACAGTTTCTTGTCTTGGCTCCAGGTGACTCAAAAAGTGTAAATGACTGAGCTACAGCTGCTAATACCAATCGTGAGATAAGGCTTTGTTCATTAATGGTGCATCTTAGAGCTCCTGAGTACCTGCTATAGTGCAGGGCCAGGCCATAAGCACTTCAATGACTGTCCCCAAATAGTCCCCATTCGAGTGTGTATGTGTGTGATGTCCCCAAAAATGATGTTCTATCAATAATATTAATGTAAATGACTCGGATAAACAGCTGTCCCCCATTAGTCCATAGTCAAGTGTGTAATGTGTGTGATGTCCCTCAAAGTCCCAATTAAAACTGTGATGTTGTACAAGTTTAAAATCAGCCCTATTATTATGGTATGAACACTTTAAATGTATTTCTATCATGTTTCAGGAGGGGTTCATCACTGTTGCTGCTGAGAACAGAGACATCAACAAACCACAGGTGAGTTGTAATACTAAGAGGCAACAATAAAGAAACTTCCTGAATGTTTTGACTATTATAAATATTGTATATGCAAAGAAAAGCTACACTACAATCCCCAGCAAACCACTGACACATTATGGCTTAATTTTGCACATGTCTTCAAAAATATATTTGTCCTGGCTGCCCAAATTCTCATTACTGCATCGGCCCATGACTGACTGTCCCCAGTTGGTCCCCATTCAAGTGTGTGAGTGTGTACAATGTCCCCAAAAGTCCTGTCCCCATCAGTATTACTATTGCTATGGGGTTCAAATAACTGACTGTCCCCATTTGGTCCTTATTCAAGTGTGTGAGTGTGTACAATGTCCTCAAAAGTCCAGTCCTATCAGTTTTACTATTGCTAAGGAGTTGACATAGAAGACGGTCCCCAGTTGGTCCCCATTCGAGTGTGTGAGTGTGTACAATGTCCCCAAAAGTCCTGTCCTATCAGTTTTACTATTGCTAAGGAGTTGACACAGAAGACAGTCCCCAGTTGGTCCCCATTCGAGTGTGTGAGTGTGTACAATGTCCCCAAAGGTCTGGGCGAAAAATGGTGGTGTTATTGCATATACAATTTTATTTTGCATAAGCATTGTTGATATATAGGCAAATTAATTACAATTCTATTTCAGGAGCAGTTCCTCCCTGCTGTTGCTGATGAGACAAGGGACATTGGCAAACCACAGGTAAGAGTCTCAATATTGACTGGTAACTGGAAATCCACTCCAGTCTGGAGTTACAATTGTACTGTTCCATAGACTGTATAAAAAACACTGGACATCCCGAGCTGCTGCCGCCACGTTCCAAACAGGAAGTATCCATGGAGGCTGTTCTGGCTCCTTCAAGCCGAGCTCCATTCTCTTTCTATTGGGACATTAGTGTCTTTACTCTGAAACGGCTTCTGTCAAACTCACATCTGGAACTAAAATGTGCATCTGACTCACTCCACATGATCCTGGTGTTTGATTAAAGTTATGTTCTTCACAAATCAACTTATTACAATAATAACTGACCAATCAGGTGCTTCCTTTTCCAGGGGTCGGTTTCGCTCATGTTAGCAAGAGGTTTGATTGTCAGCTGGCGCCGCACGTTGCCGCCGTCTCCTCTCACCGAGGGGTGGAAACCGTTAACAACCGCGCTCCTGATTGGTCCGTGTGGTTACCAAGATACGCACTCGGATTTCCAAATATGGAGTCTGGCTCCACTTCAGCCGCTATAACTGCTAGCTCCACTTTATCCGCTATAACTGCTAGCTCCACTTTAACCACTATAACTTTTAGCTGCGATTAGCTTCATTTGGCTGGAGTCAAACTCTATGACATTGCACTCGTCCAGTGATTTTTATACGGTCTATGTACTGTCCCCAGTAAACCACTGACACACTGTGCTTCATTTGAACTGATTACTTATCCTTTCCTTTCTCTGACGCATCTTTCTCTCTCTCCAGCAAACATCTACTCCTGACATCACTGAGAGCACCAAAATCAGGTAAGAGTTGGTTTTACAAAAGACAATCCATTAATGTGTATATTTGTGTCTTCTACATTACATCATCTGCAGTAGATTATTTACATAAAATACCTTGATTGTCCCCAGTTGGTCTCCATTATAGTGCACAGGTGTGTATTACGTCCCCAATAGGTCTTGTCCTCTGAGTATTACTATTGTTACATGGCTCAGTTAAACAACTGTCCCCAATTGGTCCCCATTCGAGTGTGTGAGTGTGTATGATGTCCCCAAAAGTCCTGTCCTATCAGTATTACTATTGTTACAGTGATCAGTTAAACAACTGTCCCCAGTTGGTCCCCATTCGAGTGTGTCAGTGTATACAATGTCCCCAAAAGTCCTGTCCTATCAGTATTACTATTGTTACAGTGATCAGTTAAACAACTGTCCCCAGTTGGTCCCCATTTGAGTGTGTGAGTGTGTACAATGTCCCCAAAAGTCCTGTCCTATCAGTATTACTATTGTTACATTGATCAGTTAAACAACTGTCCCCAGTTGGTCCCCATTTGAGTGTGTGAGTGTGTATGATGTCCCCAAAAGTCCTGTCCTATCAGTATTACTATTGTTACAGTGATCAGTTAAACAACTGTCCCCAGTTGGTCCCCATTTGAGTGTGTGAGTGTGTACAATGTCCCCAAAAGTCCTGTCCTATCAGTATTACTATTGTTACATTGATCAGTTAAACAACTGTCCCCAGTTGGTCCCCATTTGAGTGTGTGAGTGTGTACAATGTCCCCAAAAGTCCTGTCCTATCAGTATTACTATTGTTCTGGGGTTGACATAGAAGACGGTCCCCAGTTGGTCCCCATTCGAGTGTGTGAGTGTGTATGATGTCCCCTAAAGTCCTGTCCTATCAGTATTACTATTGTTCTGGGGTTGACATAGAAGACGGTCCCCAGTTGGTCCCCATTTGAGTGTGTGAGTGTGTACAATGTCCCCAAAAGTCCTGTCCTATCAGTATTACTATTGTTACAGTGATCAGTTAAACAACTGTCCCCAGTTGGTCCCCATTCGAGTGTGTGAGTGTGTATGATGTCCCCTAAAGTCCTGTCCTATCAGTATTACTATTGCTAAGGGCTTCAAATAACTAACTGTCCCCAATTAGTCCCCATCCCAGTGTGTAAGTGTGTTTAATGTCCTCAAAAGTCAACTCTTACTTATGAGTCTGTATTGAATGGCAGTATTTATTTGTATATTGTTATTGTGTTATTGTGTTATTGTTGCCAGGAAGAGTTTGAGACAGACAGCCCAAGAATCAAGAATCATTTTTCAAGAAAAATACCTGAAGAATTGGTAAAACCACAGACTGCAGTGATGTTTGCTTCTATTCCTCACTCACTGGTAAGAAGTTAGAGACAGAGGAGGAGATTATCAACGACAAGAAATGCCAGACTATCCACTTCAACACAGAGTCCAAGAAAGTACAGTCCTGATACCCCCAAAAAGACAAAGGTCCCACAGCTCCAACACTCAAGATCAACCTTCAGTTTCCTCTTTCAAAGTAGCCACCTTCAAAAAAAGAAATACAAAGAGAATCGTGAAAAAGATTTTCAGGGGGTTGTCATCTGGACTGTTTTTGAAAATCAAGACTTTCAACTTCCATCCAGAAGTCATTATCAATCAGTGAGCTGGTTAGAGAACTCTGGTCTGTGTCCAATGAATCATAGACTTTTTTGTTGCCGTAATCGTGGAGTTCCAAACAGCACGAATTAGGAACATGTGCACAGTAACAAAACAGAAGTTGTTCTTGCTGTCCAATGTCCCAAGAACTCAAAAGATGACACCAAACCATAATTTGCCCACAACATTCAGGTGGTTAAGGAGGGAAATGAGTTTTGGAGTCAAGGTGTAAAATAGAGCGCATTTTACCCAAACACAGAGCTGCCATATGCTGTCAAACATAGACAGTGGGAAGGAGTCACCCCTAGTGTACACTGACTCCAGTCCGGTTGCAGACGCCTGTCACACCAGCTCTGGTTCACTGCGGTCTGTTTTTGATGAAAGCCACATAGATTTACCTGGTTTCGCGCAAGAAACACTCGTCAAATGATGAAAGCTGCACCAGATGCTGTGGCGTCCGGCAAAAATAGACTTCTTGTGGATTCTTTCCTCAAACCCATGGCTGCCGACCCGCGGCCCAGAGCTCAGAGGTCGGTGTAACACAAACATTGATTTTAAGCACTTTCTAAGTCTTGTGGGACCTGCGCAGGTCCCGAAGCCGGACCGGAGTCAGTGTGCATCAGGGGTTAAACATTATTTAAGAACCCGGATGACCTATGTACAGTATCCTATATATCTGTTCAATCGATCAAAAACATACTTGTAAGGTATGCACTTATTTATCAGTTTATTTTTATATTTTGGAATATAACAATTGAAAGAAATTATAAAAATGCTTGTGGTTTGATACCATTTTAATTCATGATTATGTTGATTGCGTTGGTTTTGTTGGTTTCATGTACCATTTAAACTGGCACATGAAACATGTTTGTCATTATTCTGAAGTTACTTGTATAAAATATGTTTTATAACATATTTACTAAGTTTTTAAGACAAAAGAAATAAAGACCTCAAACTGGACATTTATGAGTTTGTGTACGTGTCCTCAAAATGCACCTTAAAATTCTTTGTCCCCAATGTCAAGGTTAAAAAACTCATGGGACACAAGTTGTGAAAAAGTACAATCTGAGGTGATTTTGTGAATCTGGAGAGTGAAATGAAAAAAATGGCTCTGACAGAATCTTTCTAACTCATTCAGAAAGGGTAGTCCCCGAAGGGGGGGTTCTAGGTTTGCGACCCCAAAATGCCTCTAAGCGAGTATATGTGTGCGCGCGCGCGTGTGTGTGTGTGTGTGTGCGCGTGTATGTGTGTGTGTGTGAGTGTGTGTGTGAGTGTGTGTGTGTGTGTGTGCGTGTGTATGTGTGTGTGTGTGAGTGTGTGCGTGTGTGTGTGTTTGTGTGTGTGTGTATTTTCAGTTTGTATCCAGAAATGAAATGAGACAACCCTTCGTCTCTCGTGAACGCTCCAAAGGAAGGGGGAGGGCTAAGGGGTAGACTTGGGATATGCAAATCTGTTATTTCAGCTCTCTGAAGAAACATTTAAATGACAATTGTATTTGGTCTTGTTTGCCTAAAATTCCATTACTCTGTCTTTCCCGACAAAAAATTTATCTTTCAGCTTGTAGTTTTCAAAGTTCCCAAGCTAGTAATGTTGCTAGGAAAATTACTACCACTCATTGTATCATTGTTTGTTTGGTTAAGAACATTTTTGTGATTATTTTTAGTGATGTCAAATAATTAATTTCAGCTCAATTCTGTTTAATTTCCTGTAGGTTTTATATTTATATATGTTTTATTAATAGTTGGAACATACAATCAACATTCAAAGGATCAACAAGAAAGAACATAACAGACAGGCCATGGCATCATTCTGCACCATCTACAGTGATGTAGACATGATCACTTAGACCTACTGTGCCTGTGTCCACCTCAGTGAAAAAATAAAAAAGTAGTGTATTGTAGTATAGATCCTAGAGAAATATTGAAATACTTACGACCAGTGGGATTCAGCTCCCTCCAGATATGGGTTCACCATCATTTTTGTCATTTATTATGTATCGATTAACAATTGCTCTGTGAATTTGAATGATCGACTAATGCAGGCTGGATGCAAAGGTTCCAGTCACCACCACAGGGTCCCTCAGTGTGGTTTGAAATCAGATCTATGAGGATCTATGATGAACTTCCTGGTGGGACATACACCTTTAGCAAAGTAAACACACTTCCGTTAACATTTACTTTAACCGTTACAAATCTTCTTTATCTTTACAATCAAAACTTTGTTCAAAATATATTCCATTTAAAATCAATATAGCCCCTCCCCTCTTCTGTTTGCCCTTGCATGAGGTACAGTCTATAGTAAAGTCTAATAAAATCATGTTTAGAAACTCTCCACGCTTTGTAAATCTGCATCTGTCCTCAACGTTAACATGAATTAACACATGCCTGTGTACAAAGACACTCTGTTTTATTTTTATGAAGCTTTGTACTTCAGGTCTAAATACTCTGAGCAGAGGCTCGGGGTCAGACTTGGGTTTGTGGTTGAGATGCTGCCAGCCCGGCCCTGTCCAGATCTCTTGTAACAAAGAATAAACCTCATTCTATTTCATACCTCACCAAGGCTCGGAAATGGATCATCATCGTAATATTATCCACAACAATTTTGGTGTCAGAAGTGCCTTCAACGTGCTTTCATCCAGGACACTTAAGGGACTATCTCTTTTGATTTTCCCCACTCCTTCCTTTTGCCTCCACACTTCAGAGGAGTGATGCCGGTGCCTGGACCTACCACTGCTCCAAGACAACGAACTCACTTGAAAACACGTCATGTAAACCATCAATCATCCAGGACTAGTCCATGATAAGATCAGAATTTAGCAAAAGAACACAGTTAAGATTTCAAGATTGTCAAGATTTCAAACCCACCATGAGTGAACACAGGAGAGTGCTTCATCATGAAAATCAAACCTACAGATTGGCACAAAATTTCAGATCAACTTCAGAATAAACTACGATGCAAATATGTTGGCACCATGACTCCAATGTGTTGTACAGAGACACTGTGAACAAGATCTGCACAGCTATAACCAACGCTTTTTCAGCCTCAATTGAAACAGACAAAATCTAATCTTGCAAACAAAAAGACCATGAGGACCCTGAAGAGTTTCTTGCACGCTGTAACAGAAGTGTATAACACTCACGGTGGATTTACAAGACCTGAAAACATGGCTGCAACCCGTAATGTGTGGGAAACATATTTGTGTAACTACTTCATCAATGGATTAAAAACAGACATTTCTTCAGCTGTAAAGCAAACTTTGCAGCATAGGCTGGCTGCCTAACTGAACTTAACCTTCCTCTTGTGTTCGCTTTCTGTTACCATCTCTTATGTTAACGGGTCGGTTTTGACCCGTGTCTTAAATCAGCTGTAAAATACACTAAAAACAATTAGCTATCATCCAATTTGTTTCTCATCTCTTGGTTACCTTGTCCATATCCATGAAAATATTGTTTTTAATATTTTTGGTGTAGGCCTCTGGGCCTTTTTTTTGTCAGTATACTCCTCGATTTCAATTTTAAAAAATGGTAAAATGAACCTCAACAGAATCATATAAATAAATAAAAGGTTATTGTGTTACCTGACTATTACTAAGCACTATTAGAACACATCTCTTAAATAAATTTGTTTTATTTATTTTTTAATTTTAATATTATTAACTATAGTAACATCTATGGTGTTACGGGTCAGTTTCGACCCATATATATTTACTTCAAGAAAAAGGCAAAAAAGTATTTTTTTCAGCAATAGAACTTACACCTCTTTCTTTTAGAATCAGGTGACCTGAGTGGGGTTGTGGCTGTGGCTGTTCTGGTTGGTGTTGAGGCAGGGCTGACTGAGGAGGAAGCAGTTGTGGATGCTCTTTGTGTTGCTGAGGGCGTGGACGGAGTGCAAGGTGAGCTCTGCAGCTGTCTGACCAAGGCGGCAGCGTCTGGGTCTCTGGGCAACTGTTCCATTCGCTCAATGTGTGGCTTGACAAGTGAATTTCCCAGCTCCTCAAGAAACATTCTCCGCTTGGATTTTTTGGTTGAGTTCCACCCTTGGTGGATGTGGGTCCACAACACAAATGCGTTACATGCAGACACATCAAGGATGTTGTAAAACACAACCATTGGCCATCTCCTGGTCATTCGCTGGCAAGTGTAGGTGGCAGTCAGCTTGTCCAGGTTGTCCACTCCTCCTTTGTTTTTGTTATAGTCGAGGATGATTGTGGGCTTTTTGTCACTTCTTGATGACACAGCTGCATCTTTGTGAAGAGTCGACATAAGTAACACATTCCGTTTTCTTTTTGGACAATATGACACAACAGTGGTGGTCCACATTGTCTTCCTCCTCAGAAACCTGCTCACGCGTATCGCTATGCTGCTCTGTATCCTCTCCCTCATTTTGACCAAAAAGGCTATCCAGAACTTGGGTCACTGTAAGTCCTCTTCTCATTTTCGCATGCTGCAAATTGGAGATGTGCACTCTGCAAGTCAAATGACCACTCAAATTAGTGGAATTGACGTAACATGTCTGGATATGTCCGTCTTTGTTTGTTTTGTTTTTGTGCAGGAATACTGGAAAACAAGGCAAAATGAGCATCCCCTAAAGCTCACATGATTGGGAGAGGAGCTGTCTGTCAGTGTTTTGGCTGACAGTTCACTTATGATTTAAGTTTTGGTTCTAATTATTGCTTTATAATCTGACTTTTATAACCGGGTCGAAACAGACCCGAACAACACAAAGGTCATAATTTCAACCAGAGCATTTTATAATTTAGTGAAAACAATTTTTTTTGTTTTATTTTGTTGATATAGAGGTTCTTGACAAAGTCAAAAAGCCTTGATGCAGAAAACTAATTTACGTGTTTTTTAATGCATTTAAAACTTGGAAACGGGTCGGTGCCGACCCGAACACCAGAGGAAGGTTAAAAGACATGCCGCACATGCATACCAACTCAAGTACTCATGAAGAGAATGCAAAAACAACTGCATTTTGCAGCAGTATCTATGTACAATAGGACACAGATTGTTCAGCCAACACAACAGCAGAACAAGAATGTGTGGCGAGCCACTCGAAAGAACAGGAGAAGATTCTCCAATGAACCATGCTTCATCTCTGATCAAGTCGGACATTGGAGACAGAAGTGCCCTCTACAACATTAGCCCTGTGCACATACAAGAGCGCATCAGACAGACAATGGACGAGAAGGATGGACAGAAATGGATTCCAACTGATGAGCCAGGTCAAAATGTGACATCAGAGGAGGTCCACAGTCTGACAGCTCCAAGCCTCCAACCAAGCTCTGGATAACCCTAATGTAACATGGACTGCTCCTATGTCATTGTGACTTTGTTCAGCCTTAGATTGTGTTAATGTATGAGCAGTATTTCACACCATCCCAACCCTGCTCCCTGAACGTACACCAATGATTGTCTCTGAGGTGTAAGCTTAGCATTATGTCTAGCACGAGAGAGAGAGAGACAGACAGACACTAATGCTGACTGACACTGTCACTGGGTGAGATTCCCATAGAAGTAGCTAACTAGTCAGTTGGGTGTGATTCCCTGCTGTGAGGCGAACAGGCAACGGGTGAAATTCCCATCTAGAGTTACTAGCAAGTAAATAGTAAAACGGGTGGAATTCCCTGCAAAGTTACACGTGTAAAGTAAAAAGCATCTACTATGAGGGAGAGTAAAGTCAAAGGAGCAGTGCATCTCCTTCAGGTCCAAGACTGAAGATATTATGTAAGCATAGAATTCATGAAGAGAAATGTAAACCAAAAAAGACAAAAAAATGCAGAAGTAAAACATCTATGCAGGCTTCTTCAGTTTGTGTCAAGAGCGGGTCTAGATCACAGATCTGGGTAGATCAGAGAACCGATCACAGACCTGTTCCTCGTATGTCCCTGAAGCCCAGACGAAACATCACAGAAAGACAGCTCCAGAGACAAGCCACAAAGAACCAGATTCATGGCCAAGAACTTAAAGATCAACAGCTTGAGTGACTTTTACAAATACACAACACCAAAGAGGGCTTTTCTCCAGACTATTGGATGGAGGACGGTCGGAGGGGCAGATAGGTCTGGATCCAGTGCCACTACAATGTGAGATATTGCACAACTTTAATTCGGTGCAGTGCTGTACAGCATGTGTGTGTCATGACCTGATCAGTCCACCAACTACAAATATGACTTGGACAACATTATGTGTTTGACGTCTGAGCCCTGTGCAAATAGTTTTGTTAATTTATTGTTAAGTTTGTTTTGCCTCATTGCTGCAGTGAGTGTAATGAAGAAAAGTCCAGCCGGCACCCAAAGAAACCCAGTTCGTCCAGGAATTCCATAAAATGTTATGAAGGCCTTATCAAAACTGACTGTGATCACAAAAATCCTGACTTTACAGACTTGACAACCCTTTACGACTAGCGCAAGCTTTTTTTTTTTTATAACTTCTTTGCTGCAACGAATTGGCCACTGTCCAGGGTGTACCCCGCCTAAGGCCCAAAGTCACTGGGATAGGCTCTAGTCACCCACGACCCCAGGAACGGGAATAAGCGGTAGAAAATGAATGAATAAATGAACTTCTTTGTTACAGAATGTGGTGGTGCTGGACATCTTTATCTTCACCAGGCATGCTCCAACACAAACAACTAACCTCTAACTATTGTGATTCACAAAATGTTTGTCATTCTGAGGTGCAATTTAACCAAAGCATTCTTCTGCAGCAGAAGATACCTGACCTGGCACAGAGGCCAGCTCAGAACAAAACTGACACATTCAATTTGTAAGGGGGAATATTAGGAATTTACTAAGAAGTTAGAAAACAGAGACTGGTTTCCACTAAAAACACTGAACTTCAAGATCGGCCAGTGTGAAAACCAGATTAAAGCAAGCCTCGTCTTCATTCAGTGTCGGAGAGAGAAGATTATCAGTCGAGTATTCATCAAACAAACGTGACTCAAGCTAAATGCTACTCCAGGTGTGTTTTTGATGAAGCACAATGTTAGAACATGGATAAAGCTCAACAAAGTGAATTTAGCATCATATTTACATCATATATATACTAAATTAATCTGTGAGTGTAATGGACATCACAGTCACATATTCACATGATCACTGTGGGCTATCATCAACCCAGACATGAGTAAATAATTAAATGGGAAAAATAAAGTAGCAGAAAATACAAATTTATTATTTTCAAACTCAACAATAAACAATTTACAGGCATAGAGACAATGAGAAGTGGTTTCACAAATGTCAGTCTTTTCACCAAGTCCACGGGTGAGACTCACCACAACGTCCTGTCACTGTGAGGATGTAATACTGTCTGGGTAATTCACTTGAAACATGAACAAATGACGACAATATGTACATTTTTCTGCAGCTGCTCGTGTGCTCTGCTCTGCATCAACATGGAGGCTGAACACTTTCACCTCACAGCAAGAAGGTCCTGGCTTTGAGGGCTGGGTGGGACATGCTCCCCGTGTTTGGACGGCTTTCCTTCATCTTCTCAAGGTTCCTCCCTAAACTTATGGTGCGTTCCAGGCAACTGGTAACCGGGATGTTTCCCACCTCCGACTCAAACTGGAAAATCGTACTTGAACTGGAGCTGGTGAGGAGACTCCCACTTCACACTCGAGATCAACTGTGACGTGTTACAGCCATAATAATCACCACAAAAAGTAGTCCTGAGCCATTAACCACCACATCAACCATGGAAACATTTGTCACAGGATGAATTAGATCAGTGATTTACAGTTAGCATTAGCCAGATTGTTAACATTCAGCTGGAACGCTCTCAGGTTGGAACTCATATCTTTCAAGTGGGAAATGACCGACTTCCCAGTTTCCTGGAACGCACCATTCTAATTTGGCCGGTTTTCCCTAAAATGCAGATAAAAACTGGAGATGTTTTTGGACTCTGAAGCAAAAGGCTGGACTCTTTGTGAAGCTGAGACTCTGCAGTTTTGTTCTCTGCTGTTTGATTTGCCCTCTTTATAAGTGGTACACGCTCTGTACAGAGGAATATCAGGGATTTCTTTGTAAATATAAAAAGGAGTAAAGCTGCTGTTGTGAGATGTTTACTGAGAGACAGTGGAGAAAGCATTTGTTGGGTCTTTACAATTCCCTTGAAGTCAATATCACTTAAAATGACATTTAGGGACATAATATAGGGATGTAATAATTGTGAAGTAAAAATGTCTATAAATACGTGAGTACAACTTCCCCTTTATGTCTCACATGCCCAACGTGACTGTTCCCTTTTGATGAAATAATTCACGGAAAATATTTAGCTAATTCAAGGGTACAATTTGGCTAATTACAGTCCATTTTGTGGGAATTAAATAATACTGTAATTTGAGGCCACAAATTAGTATTTTCTTCTCCGTAACATGAAGGGACTTCTTACAGACAAGCAAAATACTTTGGGGCTAATCTTCTGTGAGGAATCAACATGGATATGACGCTTCTTTTCTGGGCTGCATGCACGATACATACTCACGTATCAGATTGTGAAAAAAACATTAATGATATAACTCTAAGAAGACTTAAGAATTCCATCCAAACAACAATTTACAACACTGTTGTCAAATAATAATTTATGGTTGCTGGATAACAGTTATGTATGTGTGATGCCATGATTTTGATTTGATCAGGAGGTAAAATTATAAACATAAAAACTGGGATAAAATTAATTGTTAACACTTTAGATTAAGATTCTTTAGTAAACATTAATATTACATATTACTACTTGTGTTAATATGCACTAGTTATTTGTTTCTGCACTTAACCTAATCTAATCTAACCTAATCCTTCATAATTCCTTGTAAATGTTGATAAACCATTAACCAAAAACATGTACGTATTAATAAACCACATGTACAGAGTGTCAGTAAACTGATTTTATATATATATATATTCCCCAATAATCTGTTGATAAATGCATGTACATCCCTGATACATGCTTATAAACGCCTAACACATGCTTATTAATGCATTATAAATAGTTTGCTAAGGAACCTTAATCTAAAGCAATATCAATTAGGGTGAAAAATTGCAAAATCTTAAATCTAATTATCTTAGTTAAACCAGAGTC
>CM033634.1:34364767-34469767 GCA_019453435.1 Rhinogobius similis | reverse complement strand
CTTTCATCTGACAACAATCACGTCTTTGGAGATGAATAATGGCACCACTTTCTGAAGCAATTGTGAAAAAAGAAAGATTTCACTTTAATTTATGCAGAGAGGACATTGTCAGTTTTTTATGTTTTTTAATGCAGGTGCATTGTGGGTTGACATTGACACCTTTGTGTCCGTCCTAAAGTCATGACCCAAAACTCCACATAATGCCATTTGTAGAGGGCCTTCAGTTACTACTAACAGACACTGACACCAGGACAAATAGTTTGGGTTCACCTGACATCTAAAATGTATCTACAGGGAAAGTAAGAATTTGGTTTAACGGCACCTTTTAATGGTCAAATAGAAGATTATTCAATTACAAAAGGTTTAAAAGATACATCTTATGCCTTTTTTTTGTTGTTATTAAACATGCTCTTGAGCACCTTAAGTTTGATATCTATTTTAGAACTTGAAAAAAAAGTTTGTAAAAGCAAAATTAACATCTGTATCCGGTTGTTTGCCCTGGCACTTACGGAGTTCAGGCGCCATCTACTGGCTGCATCATGCTTACACAAGCTAGAAATGAGAGTGAGCTAGATGGGATCGTGTTTAGATGTCAGAAATGTGCAGAACGAGTCTGTGATGATTTAAGGACTTAGAACAGCAGAAGATTCCTGCTTAAGTGACGTCTAAAATCGGGAAAACTTCCTGATCGAGGGAGTTCAGCAAGGAGTGTTTTTGACGGTTGGAGGGAGAGGATTTTCTAGCCAGGATTCATCAATATTCCGTGAATTAAGCTAAACACTGGTATGTTTTTGATGACAGAACATGGTTAAAAGCTCAAACAAAGACACTGTAGCAGAATATGTTCCCTTTAATTGTTAGTTAGAATGACTTTAAGTCAGACGTTTACATTTGTGCATTTCTGTTTGGCTATTTGTCTTTTATATACATCGGCACTAACCATCCATCTAAAATTATGACATCCTTTTTAGAATGATCAGTCAAGCTTGGTGTACCTCAAGGATCCATCTTTGGACTCTTATTGTGTAGCATTTACACATTCATTTCCCCAATAATATGTTGTTAAGGTTTGTTGTAATTACTATATAGTCCCAAATATCTGAATAATCACAATCTGAAGTAAATGCAGCTACAGTTCATTCAATAAAAACATGAAGCCAGTCGCATGAGAGCCACATTTTATTACACATACAGTGGACAAGTCACTGGAAAAGCAGCAGATGCAGAGGAGAGAAGGCATAGCAGTGCGAGATACAAACCGCTCACATTTAGGTGCTGTACCCCATATCAAAAGCTCAAATATTACATGGTTATTATAAGAAATCACAGTCACAACATCAGCCCACCTCAAGGGGGCGCTCACAGTCAGGAAAGGCTGCTAACGGTTCATCGGCAAATATCGACAATTATCTACATGGACATTTAGATCATCACACTTTTCTCCAAGAACAGTTCCTCTTGTGGGTTGTGCTGTTTGCATTTCAAGTATCAAAAAACATCTGATTGTTCAAAATAAAGATGAAATGTGTGTTGCTGAAGTTCTTGAGTAGAATTGACAAGAAAACACACCCAAAATGGTTCCAATTAACTTGTATTTGTAATTTTGAGTTTATTGTAAATGGTTTTAGAGCTAAGTTACTTTATGATTCTACTAATCTAATATCGAAAAAGGAAGTAAGGCAATTGAATATTTCTTCAACACAGACTTACTTTTATATGAACTATTTGTGCTATGAAAGTTTGATTAAAGGTTTGCTAATTTTACCTTTGATATTTATATGTTTTGTGCCAATGAAAATCTGTCAAATATGTCTGAAAAATGTCAATCAACATTTTAAATTCCATGGACTCTTCATTTTGAAAAGACAAATTATCAGCATAGTTATTGTAAAAAAACAAAAACCTAACACAGACATAAACAGAGGCCGTTCCATGCTCATGCTATCGTTGACTTAGTGATATGGAGAAACCATGGGAGAAACTCTCAGAAACTCAACTTTCTCACTCTCCTAATATATTTCTTTGCAAATTATGTGTATTTTAAGCACAACTCATTTCAAGCTGAGTCCTAACTGACGCTGTCAACCTGGGGTTACCTCAGAAATATGAAAAGATTGCTCTGTAGAGGTTAACATTTTTCATATAGCCTACAGCTCTTGGAAAATGACAGAATAGGGCATTTCTTCTTCATGTCGTTGTGTCTGTATTTGGTACAATCAAACTCCAAACTCGTTTGCTCTTGTAGTGGCTGAACAGTGAGTGAAAGAGCAGCTCTGACACATTGAAATGAATGGACTGCAAAACAGCTGGCCTTAAGGTGAGACACTGCGAATGAACAGGAAAAACATCTAAAGATATCGATTGTAAACATCTCCTGTAGTTTATTCACATAAATGTAAGGAAAAATTAATTACAAGTTTTCATGATGTCATGTTTTCATGTAGAAATATGGCATTTTGTGTGAAAAAATGTGGGACATTTAAACCTGAAAAATGGACAGCACCAGGTTTAAATTTCTTGGTTCATTCTGTCACATATTAGTTAAAAAAAAAACTTTACAGATGGGATTTTGGATTTCTTATTTACTTTTTAAGTGAACTAGATTGGACTGAAAATTGTCCTAAAAATTCAAATTTCGCCTAATATTTTAAAACTTAACTTTAATAAATCAATTTTAGAATTAGATATCAAAAATCCTTCTATACATTTCGTCAAAATCTAGATTGTACAGTTTGGTGTGGGATCTACTTTAAGGCTGATCTTTATGTCTCGAGGGAGAAAAATGCATTTTAAGAAAACGGCCTTTGAAGTTACAATGTCCCAGAGAAATCTATGAAGTGGATTCAATGGAAGAATAAAACATTTTTAGGAGCAGATTGGACAAGTTTGTTTCCACATGAAAGTCGATATGAGCGCAAACTGACCAAAAAACTAAAAATGTAATTGTCTATAGTGTCTCACCTTAAATAAGTTGCAACTGACAAATATTTACCTACATTTTGTAAGTTTGCACAAGTTAAAGGAAAAATATGCCAGAATGCACCATATTACACGTAAATTACACACCAGAAAAAAAAAAGAAAAAAGTTGTGGCACTAAAAACAGTGCCAACAGATTTTCCCTTGCTCTAAAGTGTGTCATGAGTCTAGTCAGTGTTTGGGTCAATCCGCTTTGACCAATGAGACGGTCAGACACTAGAGCCGCCCTAAAAACCACCGAGTCACACTTTGGGTGCTGTGTGACCGTCCTGCTCTGAAGTCCAGCGGGCCAGAGCGCCGTATGCTCAGCACATAATCCACACTGGACCAGTCTGAACGGGACGGGCTTTATTCTCTAGAATGTTTACATCACGTTTTAGGCAAGACGGGTTTGAGCGCAGTACATACACAAAGTAATTCAAAGTGCTTTACAGAACAGTTTAGAAATTATACGATTTTAAAATGCAGCACTTCATTTTCAGGGAATTTCAGGTTTATTTTTATTTTGAGCTGAGCAATGTGTCAGGGAAAAGTTCTCAAATGCAAATCATGGTAACGCTTTAGATTAAGGTTCCTTAATAAAGTGAACCATTTATTATGCGTAAACACTAGTTATTTGTTTATGCACTTATAATCCCTTATACATGTTTTTAAGCCAATAACATGTCTGTGTTAATAAACTGCGAGGACTACAAAAAGTGAATTCCTACATCTGTTAAAATGTCTTGATTTCAGCATATTCATCTTAATCTCAGACGTTTTGGCGAGTTAAGACTATTTATTTGATGGAACTAGATTATTTGACTTGTTCCAAACGGTTTCTCACTTGTTTCAATACATCACATATTACTTCAAGTCAAATGATCTGCTTAGGGTTAAGATTATTTTACTTACTCCACTGGCAAATGCATTTTCTTATTTAAGTTAAATTATCGCAGGATTCATGAGAAATACCTTGAAACCAGTGAAATATTCTGCATCACATCAGCAATTCAATTTCAACGAGTTCAAACTCAAATCCAGATCAAAATGATAAATTCAAGTCATTTTAAGCGAGGCTAGATACATATTTTTTTGTAGTGTGTACAGAACATTAATAAGCTGCTTTTAACGCTTGGACATTCTTCTGAAATGGACCAAAAGTGAAGCGGAACATAAAGTGATTTCACTGGAGAAACTGGGATCAATCTTAGAACACAAATATGAGGCAAAACCTAATATTTTTTACATTCATCGCTTATTAAATATAGCATTTAGGTCTGCAGTGGTGACATAGCATTTTAAAGGCTCTATGTAACTGACAAAAGAAGGTTTTTTTGTTTTGTTTTTTAAGGATTACTCGGAATAAAGACTGAATTATGTTTGTATTTCTTTGGACATGTTCCAGTAGAACAGTTTAGATTGACTTTCAGATGAATATACAAGCTCCTAACGAACGCCGTGATGACACACTTTGCGTGAAACAAACTGACGAGAGGCGGCTCTGTGCTGCTCAGCCCTGACACATTAGCACGGAGCTTTTTATAGACGACTTGGACTTAACTAAATCCTCCCTGTGCGGCTGCTGATCACACTGATGGACACAACATCTGTCCACATGTGTCCCAACCAGGGCAGGCGGGTCTGGGGCCGAGACGGGGGCAGGAGGTTTGAAGGACAGTGTCTTTATGTAAAAAAGACAAAAGAAGAACACACGCGCTGGAAGAACGGGCTTTTATCGCGTTCTGACAAGGGACACGACAATATCTGAAACATCATGATATGTTTCGTCAAAAGTCTCATAATAATATTGTGGGTTGTCACAATATATTGAATTACAAGCTGCTTTGCTTAAATGCATGACCGACAGAAGTACGTAGTATCATCCTTTGCTCCGTCTGAGTGCAGAAGACCTTACACTTTTCAGCACAAGGCTTTGGATTATAAGGGTAATGATTGGCACAGGATTTTGAAAGGAAAAGTATCAAATCTACAATTCCTCTTCAAAATATCACAGTAAATGTTGTAGCGTGAGATGTGGCAGGAGCTCAGCCACATCGCCTGGTATAAAAGTGGAGTGTGTGGGTGTCTGGTGGTGGTTGGGGGGGCCGATGGTGCAGCCTCGTTCCAGTCAGACGGCCGAATGTGGAGCGAAAGAATAATGACTAGCACTTTCAGAAGTTTCGACAAAGTGTGTGATAATACTGAACTGTGAGATCTGGATCTCGCTACATCCCTAGTTCTGTGCAGATTTTGTTACAGAAATACCACTTAAATGCAGTGTTGGGCAGTAATGAGTTAAAATTGAGTGATTACAGTTACTTGCTCTCATCACTTTTAGAGACATTTTCTCATCTACAGAACAGTCCAAAGACAAACCGGTTGCATGCGACGTCATCTTGTGGTGACAGACACAGACTGTGAACCAAAGCAAATACAACCTTATAATACAGTATATATTATAATATGTATAACAAGAACATTTATCGGAGTAGGACTTGGATTACTTTTAGGAGTAATCAGTAAGATAATTATTTTTACAAAGAGATTTAATGTGTGTCATTGTAACTTATTTCAGAATGGTGTTTTTGCCGAGTAGAGTAGTTTGACAACTTTGAGTGAAGGCAAATGTAAGGCTTAGGGTCACAAGACCTCACAACATTCTGAAGAGCTCAGCAAGTTTGTGGACATAATCTTTAACAAATAATAATCTGAATCTTTTCTGTTCGGTAATTTCTTTCGAATCTCCTAAAGAGAGTTTTTTTTGAAGAACATGAACCCAACATACTGCAGTCAAAATAATGAAAATAAAAATGTCAATTCTACTCAAATTCTTTTTATCACGTGGATATGTCATTGTAAAATTCTGAGACAATATTGTTTTTTAGTGATCATGATAGTTCTGTTTTACATGTGGAAAATAAAACTGTAAAATACAAAGGCATTTAAAGACACATAGCACAATATAATATAAATAAAAACTCTTAAATACATAAGCGTACACAACAGGCATAAAACGTATTAAAGGCATCAGTATATAGGTCAATAATAATAAAAAGAATAACAGATTATCTTTTAAAAATGACAGGTCATTGGTGCAAATTCAAATAAATAAGTTCAATTGTTGTAAAGCGTTCATGTTGAGTTTAGGTGCGACATCTTTGGCTTTTGTGCATTTGACACACTGAGTTCCGATGCAGAAATACAACAGTGATTGTCATGCTGCTGATGGGAATATGCATATTTCAAACATATGGTCACATTATGCTTTCAAATGGCATAGAATAATCTGTTTTAGCGAGGTTATCTAATTACAATCCTATGATTTGAACTTGAACTAATAAACACAGAACAAACAGTGGTGGCACGTAGACTAGAAGCACTTTATATTCACAGTGCAAGGAATTGAACCTGTGACTTTCTTGGTGTGAGGCAGGAATGGTAACCACGCCGTGCCGCCATTTCCATTACCTTTCTGTACTTCACTAAAGTTTGTAACAAGAGTCACATGACATATCATGTAAAATTGACTTTTTGAGTTTTTAACCATGTCTTATTATTGTTTCCTCCACAAAAACAAACCTGGAACAGAACTGGTTCCATTAGTCCACATGTATTTCTCACTTGTCTAATGCATTCTGCGCATCCTTATTCTAAAGCTAGCAGCGCACTTCCTGCTTTGCGTAGAATAAAATGCTCTATAATCAGATGCAGACAGCACACTGTGGTCTCATTTTGATGCTAAGAACTGCTTTTACGATACATCTGTACAGGAGCAAACCACATTTTACTGTATTACATGAAAAAAATGAAAGCTCCTTTAAATCTGTTAACAAGCTCGTGCTCATATGTACTCATCTGTACTACATCTTCTATGCAGTTTTTAAATCCATAAACCATCACTGACCTTGTTCTATCGGCAAATTGTGGTCACAACAAACGCTTGGGTCTCTCAGCACTGTAGTCACGTTGCCTATGGACTTGGTTTACCTTTGTTTTCACCGTTAATTCTCACTGCTGGCCACACAGGGGGCTACAACACCTGTGGAAACACCTTACTGGAAACAGAAGGGTAGTCTTTAAAGTTTCCAACGCAAACCTACAAAACTTTAACCTTGCACTAATGCTCATGTTTTTTAGCTCGTGAGTCATTTCCTCACGTAATGGTACTTTGTCATGGTTCTGGAGGAGCTCCCGCACCTCCCCATGCACTCGCTAACATCTTTTTAAACATCATTTTAAGTTAAGGTGACAAAACTGTTTACAAGGCAATTAAAGCAATATTACATGATATGTCAAATTTAAGACTTATTTAACTTTTAATCATTCTCAAAATATGAATGAAATGCTTTTATTTCAAGTGCTTTTCAAAGTGTGGACTTTAATACTTACTTAGACACAAAGGTTCTTTGGTCCATAATTACAAAAACACTTTTACTGATATGGATATTTTAGTTTGATACTTTTGTACTTTTTTTTATTCTATTCTTGAACCTA
This sequence comes from Rhinogobius similis, assembly GCA_019453435.1. Taxonomy (NCBI): domain Eukaryota; kingdom Metazoa; phylum Chordata; class Actinopteri; order Gobiiformes; family Gobiidae; genus Rhinogobius; species Rhinogobius similis. The sequence goes on along the minus strand of CM033634.1, from coordinate 34,462,313 downwards.
AGTAAAGAAATGGAGTACTTTAACTAAGATGTGCTACTAGTCAAACGCATTAAACCAGCTCAAATGAAGCAGAAACAAATAATTAAATGGACTCATCGATTTTAACATTCAACTTTCACTTAAGGAACCGTTCACAGCCGCTCACATAACTCTCTCGACCAATCAAATCTTGTGCATGAGCAAAATGTCCTCCCCTTTCAGAACGACCAATCCCAACACGTGTCCTTGCTTTGTCCTGTCGTTACTTGACGCTCTCGGGGCAGCGCTCGGCCGTGATCTGGTACAGGCGGCCCACTCTCTCCAGCCACTCCCTTAGGGCCTGGCGCACCCTGGGGTCGCTCACGTGGCAGGTCAGCTGACTCAGGCACGGGTAGAGCACCGGCTGCAGGGCCAGAAAGGACGCGCTGGACAGGAGCAGAACGTGGTCCAGGAGGGTCAGCACCATGTTGGTCCAGGCCTGGGACAAGGGACACAAGAGTAAGACACTAGGGATCAAAATATGCTCTGAGCCAGCTGTATGAAGTCTGAAGAGAAAACGCAACATTGTTGTGCCAATGTTGAGATTTCTGTTCAGTTTGCTATGAGAGATTTTACAGATTTTAAGATAAAACTTGCCCAGGGTTTCATTGTATTTCATTACATTAAAACCATCAACAGACTGATCTGCAAAAATAGTGACTTTGAAAGAAAGGGATCACAAAAAGCTAAAAGCGACTAGAAGTCTGTTTGCAAATGTGTTGCACATATTCGGTGACCGTGAAATCTGGGATCACTGTAAAGCATTTGGTATTGAAAATGTTCCATTTACATTCTGGATTAGAGCAGTTTTGTGAATGACTACAGTATACCTTGCCTCCACCACTGTACCAGCGGATGAGTCTGGTCGGCATTTGAGTCAATTTCTAGGGCGGAGCAAACCCGAGCAAACAGGAAGAGGAATAAACTGTATAGTGGTCACGCCATTTTTAGTGCTGTCCGAATGTCCAACAGGTGAAAAAGTAGTGCACTCAAAATTTCCCACAATGCATCTTGAAAAGTAGTGTCTAGTGCTGGTTACTAGACCGGTCAATATTGACCACAATGAGTATACTGAGTATACTGAGAGTATACTGTAAAAGCCACACTTTGTAACAAAATCAGAGGAGCACGCTGTTATGTTAATAATAAAGTATTTTATCTCTCATAAACCCGGAAGAGCTGAAAGCAGCACACTGGCTGTGCTCTGGTGGTCTGCCACAATTACACTTTCCCGCCTAAAAAAAGTTGTTCTTTATGAATGCATGTGAATATTAAGCATGTACCAAAAGGTTTGTGAGAGCAAGGAACTGAGAGTACTTCCTCCTGTCCCAAGCTTTAACATAAACAAAACCATTTTAGATTTAGAAAATATATTTACGTTCACATTTAACGTTTGGTTTCTCAAGTTGATTAACCAATCAGAAAGCAAAATGAGCTCTTTGGGTTGCCAGATCCTAACTATTGTAATAAACCCAAAATCGCTCTATATGATATGATATGATTTTCATCATGTTTCATCATGTATGAGATGAAGCATCATATCAGGATAATGGCATCCCAGGTTCAGTTGTGCTTATTGTCTTCATTTACATTTGCTTTTAAACTAAAAAGCAGAAGCTCCCTCAGAGAGATGGTGTGTGAGCCTGTACCTGGATCTGAGCCTCTGTGTCCCTCAGAGGTACCTGGATCTATTTATTTTTTATTTATTTATTTGATAGGGACAATGCACATTAATGAACATCAGTATAAAACAGATGTAAATATGCCGGATTATAGCTACAAAGCTAATTTTCATCCGTAGTCCCTAGGCAGGCAGATAGATAAAAAATTACAACATGCAACACAAATACAAGGTAAAGTTGTCTAATGGGTCTAATGAGTCTAATGGTCACATGACTGGTTTGTTTTCAGCCATCGTTTTTGTTGAGTTTTAAAGCTGATCAGTGTAGGACTCTCCCGTGTGTGCAGAGGAAGACTGTTCCAGAGGTTAGTGGCCCTAACTGAGAGAGTGTTCTGTCCGAAGGTTGTTCTGTAGGGGACTTCACAGTCTCCTCTGGAGGAGGCTCTGGTTCTCAGACCTCCTGAAGTCTTAGGTTTGAAAAAGACAGACAAGGGAGGTGGGGCTAGTCCATGTAGCACTTTGTAGATTAAACATACATACTTAAAATTTATAAAATGTTCAAAATTTAAAAGATTATACTTGTTTAAAATATTACATACATGAAATGAATTAGGTTTTTGGTCAAAAATTTTAAGAGGTTTTTTATACAATGATTCAATTATTTTCAAATTGGTGACAGTGGTTGGAGACCAACTTGTTATGCAATATTCGATATGGGATAAAATCATTGAATGGAGAAACATTCTAGCAGCACCGAGTGTTAAAAAAGGCCGTATTTGTTTAAAATTTTTTAGGTTAAATTTGACAGTATTGGCAAGTTTTTTAATATGATTTTTGAAAGACAGAGTGGAATCAAGTGTCACACCAAGATACTTGAACTCTGTGACAAGTTGTAATTCTTCTCCTCTCAAGTATACTCTGGAACTTTTAATCTCTTTTGATTGTTTTGAGAACATCATACAGATCGTTTTTTTGGAATTTAGAAGCAAACACGATTTAAAAAGCCAGTCATTTACTTGCTCCATGGCTGAGGTCAGAATGGAAGCTGCCTCTTTAACACTCCTTGCATGTGCATAAATTACAGCGTCATCTGCATACATTTAAAAATTAACGTTATTACATGTTTTGGGAAGATCATTTATGTACAGTGAAAATAACAGAGGACCAAGTATTGATCTCTTATGAACACCGACAGAAACATCCAAAACCGATGATTTTACACTGTCAATTTGTACACATTGTTTTCTTGAAGTTAAATATGATTTAATCCACTGAATTGTCTCTGGCGGGAAGTTGAAGTCTATTAATTTTGTTAGAAGAATTTCATGGTTGACAGTGTCGAAAGCCTTTTTAAGATCGAGAAACACTGCACCAACACAGGGATATATATCCAATTTACTCTTGACCATTTCTATAAAGAAGCTGTTTGCGGATTCAGTGGAATGGTTTGCTCTAAAACCAAACTGCATGGCATTTAAGTTAAAGGGACTTTTATTTAAATGATAATTTATAATATTTGCTACCCATCTCTCAACAACCTTGGAAACAACTGGAAGTATACAGATTGGTCGATAATTCGATATATTTGATCTGTCACCAGATTTTAAAATTGGGGTGACTATGGCCAGTTTCCAGGATGATGGGACAACCCTCTGTTTAAGTGATAAATGAACCATGTGTGTTATTGGTGCAATAAGAGACTCTTTGCATAATTTTAGGAGAAGAGTATCCATGAATGTCTTTGGCTTTTGAATTTTTTAATGAACCAATAATTTTGGACACTTCCAGCCCTGTTATTTCACGTAAATTAAAAACAGGTTGTGTGAGATCAATGAATCTTGTTTTGAGATCAGGAGATGGAAATAGCTCACTTATTTCCTTAACAGAGTTGAGAAAATAGTGATTAAATTCATTTGTCAGTAGATCTGGATCAATCAGTAGATCTGGATCTGAGCCTCTGTGTCCCTCAGAGGGATGGTGTGAGCCTGTACCTGGATCTGAGCCTCTGTGTCCCTCAGAGGTACCTGGATCTGAGCCTCTGTGTCCCTCAGAGATGGTGTGTGAGTCTGTACCTGGATCTGAGCCTCTGTGTCCCTCAGAGGGATGGTGTGAGCCTGTACCTGGATCTGAGCCTCTGTGTCCCTCAGAGATGGTGTGTGTCTGTACCTGGACCTGAGCCTCTGTGTCCCTCAGAGATGGTGTGTGAGTCTGTACCTGGATCTGAGCCTCTGTGTCCCTCAGAGATGGTGTGTGAGTCTGTACCTGGATCTGTGCCTCTGTGTCCCTCAGAGGGATGGTGTGTGAGTCTGTACCTGGATCTGTGCCTCTGCGTCCCTCAGAGAGATGGTGTGTGAGTCTGTACCTGGATCTGAGCCTCTGTGTCCCTCAGAGATGGTGTGTGAGTCTGTACCTGGATCTGTGCCTCTGTGTCCCTCAGAGGGATGGTGTGTGAGTCTGTACCTGGATCTGAGCCTCTGTGTCCCTCAGAGATGGTGTGTGAGTCTGTACCTGGATCTGAGCCTCTGCGTCCCTCAGAGATGGTGTGTGAGTCTGTACCTGGATCTGTGCCTCTGTGTCCCTCAGAGATGGTGTGTGAGTCTGTACCTGGATCTGTGCCTCTGTGTCCCTCAGAGGGATGGTGTGTGAGTCTGTACCTGGATCTGAGCCTCTGTGTCCCTCAGAGATGGTGTGTGAGTCTGTACCTGGATCTGAGCCTCTGTGTCCCTCAGAGATGGTGTGTGAGTCTGTACCTGGATCTGAGCCTCTGTGTCCCTCAGAGATGGTGTGAGTCTGTACCTGGATCTGAGCCTCTGTGTCCCTCAGAGATGGTGTGAGTCTGTACCTGGATCTGAGCCTCTGCGTCCCTCAGAGAGATGGTGTGTGAGTCTGTACCTGGATCTGAGCCTCTGTGTCCCTCAGAGATGGTGTGGGAGTCTGTACTCTGATCTGTGCCTCTGCGTCCCTCAGAGATGGTGTGTGAGTCTGTACCTGGATCTGTGCCTCTGTGTCCCTCAGAGGGATGGTGTGAGCCTGTACCTGGATCTGAGCCTCTGTGTCCCTCAGAGATGGTGTGTGTCTGTACCTGGATCTGTGCCTCTGTGTCCCTCAGAGATGGTGTGTGTCTGTACCTGGATCTGAGCCTCTGTGTCCCTCAGAGATGGTGTGTGAGTCTGTACCTGGATCTGTGCCTCTGTGTCCCTCAGAGATGGTGTGTGAGTCTGTACCTGGATCTGTGCCTCTGTGTCCCTCAGAGGGATGGTGTGAGCCTGTACCTGGATCTGAGCCTCTGTGTCCCTCAGAGATGGTGTGTGTCTGTACCTGGATCTGTGCCTCTGTGTCCCTCAGAGATGGTGTGTGTCTGTACCTGGATCTGAGCCTCTGTGTCCCTCAGAGGTACCTGGATCTGAGCCTCTGTGTCCCTCAGAGATGGTGTGTGTGTCTGTACCTGGATCTGTGCCTCTGTGTCCCTCAGAGGGATGGTGTGAGCCTGTACCTGGATCTGAGCCTCTGTGTCCCTCAGAGATGGTGTGTGTCTGTACCTGGACCTGAGCCTCTGTGTCCCTCAGAGATGGTGTGTGAGTCTGTACCTGGATCTGAGCCTCTGTGTCCCTCAGAGATGGTGTGTGAGTCTGTACCTGGATCTGTGCCTCTGTGTCCCTCAGAGATGGTGTGTGAGTCTGTACCTGGATCTGTGCCTCTGTGTCCCTCAGAGGGATGGTGTGTGAGTCTGTACCTGGATCTGAGCCTCTGTGTCCCTCAGAGATGGTGTGTGTCTGTACCTGGATCTGAGCCTCTGTGTCCCTCAGAGATGGTGTGTGTCTGTACCTGGATCTGTGCCTCTGTGTCCCTCAGAGGGATGGTGTGAGCCTGTACCTGGATCTGTGCCTCTGTGTCCCTCAGAGATGGTGTGAGCCTGTACCTGGATCTGAGCCTCTGTGTCCCTCAGAGATGGTGTGTGTCTGTACCTGGATCTGTGCCTCTGTGTCCCTCAGAGATGGTGTGTGTCTGTACCTGGATCTGTGCCTCTGTGTCCCTCAGAGATGGTGTGTGTCTGTACCTGGATCTGTGCCTCTGTGTCCCTCAGAGATGGTGTGAGCCTGTACCTGGATCTGTGCCTCTGTGTCCCTCAGAGATGGTGTGAGCCTGTACCTGGATCTGTGCCTCTGTGTCCCTCAGAGATGGTGTGTGTCTGTACCTGGACCTGAGCCTCTGTGTCCCTCAGAGATGGTGTGAGTCTGTACCTGGATCTGTGCCTCTGTGTCCCTCAGAGGGATGGTGTGAGCCTGTACCTGGATCTGAGCCTCTGTGTCCCTCAGAGATGGTGTGTGAGTCTGTACCTGGATCTGAGCCTCTGTGTCCCTCAGAGATGGTGTGTGAGTCTGTACCTGGATCTGAGCCTCTGTGTCCCTCAGAGATGGTGTGTGAGTCTGTACCTGGATCTGAGCCTCTGTGTCCCTCAGAGATGGTGTGTGTCTGTACCTGGATCTGTGCCTCTGTGTCCCTCAGAGATGGTGTGAGCCTGTACCTGGATCTGAGCCTCTGTGTCCCTCAGAGATGGTGTGTGTGTCTGTACCTGGATCTGAGCCTCTGTGTCCCTCAGAGATGGTGTGTGAGTCTGTACCTGGATCTGAGCCTCTGTGTCCCTCAGAGGGATGGTGTGAGCCTGTACCTGGATCTGAGCCTCTGTGTCCCTCAGAGATGGTGTGTGAGTCTGTACCTGGATCTGTGCCTCTGTGTCCCTCAGAGGGATGGTGTGTGAGTCTGTACCTGGATCTGTGCCTCTGTGTCCCTCAGAGAGATGGTGTGTGAGTCTGTACCTGGATCTGAGCCTCTGTGTCCCTCAGAGATGGTGTGTGAGTCTGTACCTGGACCTGAGCCTCTGCGTCCCTCAGAGAGATGGTGTGTGAGTCTGTACCTGGACCTGAGCCTCTGTGTCCCTCAGAGATGGTGTGTGAGTCTGTACCTGGATCTGAGCCTCTGTGTCCCTCAGAGATGGTGTGTGTCTGTACCTGGACCTGAGCCTCTGTGTCCCTCAGAGATGGTGTGTGAGTCTGTACCTGGATCTGAGCCTCTGCGTCCCTCAGAGAGATGGTGTGTGAGCTGACAGTGGAGCCGGAGCGGGGCCTCTTGTCCTGCCTCAGTACCTCGGGCCCTGCGCTGACCGAGTGCCTCAGAGCGGGCCCCTGCTGGTCCAGGAGGTTCTGTGGTCTCTGTAGGGGCCTCTGGGGCTCCACAGGGCCCCTCTTCTCTGCAGTGCGGCCCTGCTCCTTCATGAACAGGTTGAGGTGGCTCTGCTGGGGCTGCTGCTGCTGCTGCTTCCTCCTCTTGTACTCCAGCATCAGTTTGCTCAGGGTGCGGTCCGTTGCCATGGTGTAGAGTTTGTTTCCAGCGCTCTCCCACCACTCCTTCCTCCGGCCGGGCCCTGCGCTCAGCCCAGGCTCCCGGCTATCACTGCCCGTGCGGAAGTGGTGAGGCAGGCTGCCTGTACAGCTGCACACACACGCACACAGAGACACAAACACAGACAGAGACACACACACACACATGAACACAAGAACATTTATTTACTGTTTGTTATATAGCAAAAAGGTTTTGTTATGCTTATATTTTTTTGATTTCTGATAATCCAGTCAGAGAGTAGAATGAGCCACCACATACTATGGTTAAGCCGACCCCGCCCTCTTCATTGACCCTGCACTCTCATGGTTCATCTCCTGCCTCCAGAGACACCAGTTTGTCTACATCAACCACTGCAAATCCACCTACCCTCCCCTCCCTCAGGTTGTCCCCCAAGGTCCAGTTGTTGGCCCCCTCCTCTTCATTCTGTACATTCTCCCCCCTTGGTCATAAAATCCACCGCAACCGCCTACAATTCCACTGCTTTGCTGATCATAACAACCTCTATCTCTCCACGAAACCACGAAGTCCACCCTGCCAACTACTTCTCTGAAATAAAATTCTGGCTGCAATCAAATTGCCTCCGACTTAACTGCAACAAAACTGAAACAATCATCATCTGTCCCAAATCCTACAATAACCTCATCTTTTCCTTTCCCTTCTCTCTGAGATCCTCCACCCCAGCCCCACCCGTACCATCGCTGCTCAAACACATCAGACCAAGCGCACCATCTTCAAAAAATCCACAAGAACTAATCTCTTCAAAACCACCTTTCAGTAACTTTGTCTTGTTTGTCTCCTCTGTGTAAAGTATCTTTGAGTATCCTTAAGATTTCTGACCTGAAGCCGGGGCTGGGCGTGGGCGTGTCTCCCGGCGAGGCGGTGCTAGTGTCTGTGGTGTGGCCCCTGTACCCGTAGTCCTCAGAGGGTGTACCCCGGGCAGAGTACCCCCCAACAGAGGTGGGGGTGGAGCTCTCAGATTGGAACAGCGGCAGGAAGAAGAGGTGCTCAGGCCCCAGCCCAGCGCGCTCCTCCAGGGCAGAGTCCAGGTCACGGTACATCTGGATGTAGCTGCTGCACAGGTCCATGCACAGTTTGTACAGCCGCTTCACTAGCCACGCCCAGTCGGCCCCGCCCACAGGCTGAACGCTCAGGGAGGGCACCGGGGCCCGCCACGGGGCACGCTTGTCCCGCCCACGAGGGGGGCTCACCTGGACCACACAAGGGAGAGGTCAACTATATTATTATTATCTCATTATTCTCAACAAACATCCGTCTACCAGGTCGTCTTTTTATCAGCCTCATAAATTACTCCATTTACATGTTTCTCAGACAGGTACATAACAGATAATGAAGTTGGATGTCTGCAGTTTCCTCAGCATCAGCTTGCTCACAGTTATATTTTAATTTATTCCTGCATGTTTGAGTAATCCTGTAAATTCCTGTTTTCATGTACCCCCTATCCCTGCCCACGTTCCTGTACTTAGTTGCGATTATTTGAAAATGTTTATTGATACATATACCTCTTTTCAAAAATAAAAACATGTAAATGACAATCTGCTGTTTGTCACAAGGAAGAGGCGGGGATTATCAACTGAACAGTTTTGATCAGGAAGTCAATGGACTTGTTTGAGTTATAAGCCGTTTTAGATCAATATTGCAGTTTACAGTGAACAAAATGTAAAATGATGATGTAGTAATGTTATGGTCCAACACTACATATTTTAAAGTACATATAAAAACATCTGTTTTATCTCAGCATTTCTGCTTCCAGATTGCCACCAACCGACGCACAGATCGCTTAGTATTGCATTAATCTCTTCTCCTTCTCTGAGCCTCAGAAAACACTCAGTTTCAAATTTCCCTGATATATAACAGCTAAAGTAGGATCTGGAGGTCTCCTGAGCTTATTTTAAAGGACACATATTCAGAGTGACAACGGTGACTTTTTTGAGCTTTTAACCATGTTGTAACATTGTTTTATTTTGAGAAATGTTGGTTTGAAAATCCTCTCCCTCCAAACGTCCTCAAATCATCGCCAGACTCGTTCTGAACCTTTCTGCCGTCTAAACATGTTCACTGCTACTGCTAGGCTAATCATCGTGTCTCATGGAGTCTCTTAAAACGATAACATAACCAAATTGTGCAAGCGCTCGGTGCCATCTACGGGCTGAATACACTCAGTAAGAGTCCAGACTTGCCTCAAATCACATGCACTACAACTGTGGGCTTACATTAGAATGTTGGGGCAAGCTATCTTTTGTTTATTTTCCCATGGTAGTGGAGTGTTAACGCCAAATCTGATGAGGGAACGCCTGGCAGAGAGAAATACTTACACATACATTTTAAAACATGAAGGTTTAAGGCAATTAACAATACAATACTGAATATGTGTCCTTTAATAACATGCAATAAGTAAGTCTAGCTTCTAACTCAAGCCAAGACACTTCAGTACCTTGTCTGTGTACAGACCTTTCTAAGTATGGTATGGAGAGTGACTCATAAAGCAACAGGAAACACTGTGAATACTACTTTTTTTGGTTGGTTATAGTTTACATGAAGGATTTGATTCTTATCACAGGTGGGCTGTGATAATGGTCTGATGTTTGTTGTTACCTGGGCAGTCTCCTCAAAGATGTCCTCGTCCTCAGAGGAGGCGGAGTTTGGGTGAGATGAGTCGGAGCTGCCCTCCTCTTCTTCGTACAAGATCTTCTTCACCTGGAAACACACGGCCAACTGGGTTCAAAGTGTACTTTTTAACTTTCAAATTAACTCTGTTGTTTTAGGAAACATTAAGCTCCCATATTTTTCCATATCAATAAAGACTTAGATAAAGACACAGATTTAGAAGATAGTAGTATGTTTTAACATTATTAAAGCTCTATGTATCCTCAGCTATGAAGACAATTTCAAATTCAATATACAGCTCCTGCAAACGTTGTCACGCAATCCCAGCATGCACTACCAAACAAATGGAGAGACGATGGCAGAGAATTCACACAGAAACTAACAACTTCAGCTGTAATTAACAAACTTATTGAAGTTTCAGAGATTGTGGATTCTTTTTGGCAACCGGCATGAACAAAAGATCAAGGGCAGAAGAAAGACAGAGCATTTTTCTGGATTTACAAAGCTCCAGATCAATGCAAAGTGGATTTCTGCAACTAACTGCACTGTAGTGAGTCGAGTCTTACGTCTATTAATGAAATGAATGATTTAACCATTGTCTCTTAATAATTCAACAATCCTTAATGCTTTTCAACAATACTGTTTGCATAATTGATTGCTTTGAAATAGAAAATAGAACAATAAAATCACAAACTTAAGTTAAACAAATGTTTTTGGGTGTTCATTACATTGACATAAGTCACAGCCTCTGTCATGTACAGCAGCTTCACATTAGTCAGAGTATAATATGTTTTATCAAGCGCACATCATTGTCTGTCGATATCAGTCAACGTTACAGGGTTTTATGATAAAAAAAAAAAACATCTCCAAGGACATTTTTGATGATATTACAAGATCAGATTTTTCAGATTTAGGGCACAATCTTCTCTTTACCAGTGAACACTCCTGCAGGTAAGAGTCACTAATGTTTAATCTGATTATCTGTTTTTAAAGATTGTTATTCATGGCTTCATTTAATGACAGATAAACTCCAAAAGTAACTCTTTTCCATTCATTACCACTATTTCTCTGCCAAGATGATTATTCAGCAGATTTAGTCATACTGGTGCCGTAGTTCTACTGAAACATTCATTTATTCACAGTTCAAAAGTTTTAGCGTGTTGTAAAAATGGTTCACAAGTTTTGGTTCTCTAGTCCAATATTTAAACATAAAGAAGGATAACTTTTGGTCACCATTTCCTTCAACTAAACCACTTGGGTGATCTCAATATACATTTTTTTGATTATCGTAAATGATATTAAAATGGGCCATTCTGCAATATCTGTGCCTTTTATGTCTCAGAGACATTAATATCATACATATTCTCACAGCACATTTTTAACTCAATCAATTATTGCATTTTGGTCACATTATTCTTGTTACCGATTTGTAATGGATAAATCCAAACATTTATTTCTTTTCACTCATTTAATAATATCTACTCAAATCTAAATTTCATTTAAATATTACCATGAACTAGCAATTGGCAAAATAGTTTAAAATGTCAATCTTGTTACTGTCATTCCTGTTACCAAACTCACCATTTTAACAGGATAATCCCATACAAAAAGCTAGTTTGAGATGATACAATGGGCTTATCTCAACCGTGAAAAGACAAATCCAATTCAAATATACTTATTTTTAAAAAGGCACAGATTTCATGGAACGATCTAAGAGGAGTTTATAGCTAAAACGGGCCACATAAATGATGTGGTTGAAGTTCAAATATTGCCAAAATGTGGAAGTGTAAAATGAGCCCCAAACGTGCAGAACTATTGTCCCCTTTGAGGGCAGAGCGGGGTGTTACCTGCGGCGCACTGATGCAGTCGGCCTGGCTCAGGATGGCCCCCAGCAGAGCCTGCAGGTACAGGTTGAAGCTCATGGCAGACTGGCGGTACAGGTTAGCCGCTCCACACACTCCGGACACCTTCATCAGGAGGTACTTGAGCCCCGGCCGTGTGTCGAAGTCCCGCGCCGTCCTGGGACAGGCAAAGACACATTTTTCTTCTTTGATTCTCAAAAAGTTCTAATTATAACTTAGTTTGGTGGGAGGGCACCTGTGGCAATTATTTATTATAGTTTTACATTTGTGAAGTTGAAGTTTGTGAAGAAATTTCGAAAAATAAAAGTTTAAGTTTGAGTTCTAAAACGGAATTCCTCTACCCATGTCATTAAAAACACAATTTACACACAACATACACCATTTTTTGACAGTTTAAACAGTCATTCAACAAAATAAAGTTGTTATCAAGTATAATTATTTGTTAAATCATAACTACTGTGTAATTTACATGGATGGATGTCGGCCCTTGTTTTCTAAATGGTTAATGGTTGCTCGTTAACGGTTGTAGAATTACCTCGAACTCATATTTGCTGCAAGGAAGTAACATTTTAAACATTACAAAATCTGTCAAATTGGGGACAAATAGGCAAAATGTTTAGTAAAATCTTAAATATAGTCATGTTCACTACGTTTCAGTGAAATGGTGTGGTCTAAGCTGTCATATAACATCCAAGGAACAAGTCTGGTACTTTATAGTAGGAGCTCAAAGAAGAACTGCAAAGCTGCATTCACTCACCAGCTCAAAATTGGGACTAAACTGGTGCTAGAACAGTCTAGATCAGGACAACAGACATGTAGACATATATCTCCCACAGGATTACCCACCTCTGTATTGTCAATTTGTTTTTGTGAATGAATCCGTGTTTGTTTATCCCGCATGTCCTTGTTTGTGATCATGTAAACGGTGGGTCACCTGTAGGAGTCCAGCAGCAGGTCCAGGATGATGTTGAGGTTGGTGATGGAGATGTAGCGCAGGAAGCCGGCTGGGGGTCGGCTGGGGTCAGAGGTCACGGGGGTCACGCGCTCCTGACCCTCGGGCTGCTTCACAAACTCCTGCAGGAGGATGTCGGACAGGTTCTGCAGGAGCACCTGGTGGGACAGGAGCGACACAACGATGCTCCGGAACGGGATCCTGCACCGGGACGAGGAGACCACACATTAAGTCTGCTCTGTCTGTGCAGTGTGTCCCTACAGGGCCACCGTCCAAGCTCAGGCTTTATGCAGTAGGGATGTGGTCTGATGAAACTCCACAGCCCGCCTTTAGATGAAACTGAAGCATACATTCAACCAGGAAGACTCATTTTGCTGTTTAGCTAACCACTGTCTTCTACTTCATTCACTTCCAACTAATCCTCTTATTCATTTAAAGAGGATATATAATGCTAAATCAACTCAAGAGTTATATTTCGTTTGACTGAACCCTGCAATTGAGACTTCAGTGCTCAGAAAAAATCTGAAAGTTTGCACCAGTTCTGCAGTTTTGAACAGGAAGTTAATGGACCTATTTCTGTTATTAAGCCATTTTAGATCATTCTTGTGGTTTACAATGAACAGAAGGGAAAGCAATGCTTAGGCCTGTCACAATAATTACTAAATCGACTTATCACTTAATATATGTCAGATGGGACAACACATTTTCAGCCTCAGTATTTATCCTGTGTACATTTTCTTTGCAATAGCGGGGAAATCTATTTTTCTGTAATACAATATTGTTTGAGCTGAAGGGGGTGTGAGAAGTAACATTTATGACTCTTTATTCACTTTATTCCGGAAGTTGCCGTACGCGCCGCCGTCTTGTTTCCGTTGTATTAGTTTACATGGAGCAGACGAGCTCAACAGAAAATAAGTTCTACATGGACTAAAAAGCCGTTTTCAGACTGACCAGGAAATCGTTGCGTTGTTGACTTGTTGTTGCTCGTGTTCATTAAACATTTTACACAAATCAATCTACTTTATGTAACATTTTAGCGGCCAGACTTTTCCCTCATTCGTCATTAGCTTTAACAGAGTTCTCGTCAAACGGGAGTGTGTTTACAACAAAAGTGCAAAAAACGGCAAAAGTGGGCGGGGCAGAATAAGGTGAATAGATACCAACTAAGAAATTCTGCAATTATGTTTTTGCATTTAATGTTTTTTGATAATATTGTATGTTTAGAAAACGCTTTTGGGATAATCCTGCTTTAAGATCATTGTGTCAGTGGCATAAAGTTAATTATCGTTAATCGTGATATTTTTAGTAGCAGTATATTTTACATCAAAATGTGGTATCGTGACAGGCCTAGTAATGCTACGTATGTGACAGATCAATAAGAAATACCAGGAAAAAGCATAATCTGTCTACTTTAAAAACACTCTCTTCCCAGTCCGTCACAGGACCCTTCTACGCTCTTCTCCACCGCAGCAGCAGAACCGTCAGCTGTGCATCAGACCTCACACCGAGCCTCTGCAGGTTTTCGTACCATACAAACAGTCAAAGCCTGTGACCACAGAAGCTCTGTTCACTCATGTGAACTATCCTCTGAGAGAACAGTGAGCAGGTAGCAGCCTCCTCACCCCTCCATCTCCTCCTCTTCACCACCACCACCATCACTTTATAACGAGATCTTTTTGATCAAACTCATTATTCTCTCACTTCGCGCTCATCTAATCCTGGGTTTATCCATTCAATGAACATCTTCACATCTCAGTCAATGTTCTGTCTCTTTAAGTCTCTCCTGGTTGAATTAAAAAATTAATAACTATAGAGAATATTTAAGCAAAATCTTTATGGAATGCATTTAGGGTCATGCACCATGCAGCTCAGCCGGGAAACAAGAAAAATATTGAAATGTATTCTGTATAAAATTCTACAGCCATGCTCATGATAATGTACAGTTAAGTTTGAGTTAAAGGGCCTGTACCCGACTTTTATACAGTCTATATATTTTCTAGAAATTTAAACACAAAGCATTTTAATCTATAAAGGGTATTGTGAAAAATAAATAAATAAATTGCAGCGAATGATGTTGACTTTACATTTTAAAAGGCATTTTGTTAGATGAGAACCTTATGGAAAGGGACAGTCAATTCTATCTACTCAGAGATGAGAACCACGTGGACACAACCTCCTGTGACCATCCCACACAGTTGTTTCTCTGTCATGGTTCAGCTTCAGAGGGAGAGAAAGGACTAACAGTTCATTCTTCCACATGTTCTTCACTCAGGTTCAGGTACAGACTTTTTAAACTCTTAGAATAAATAAAGCATGGTCAGGATTATTGGTTTGGAAATGTTTTCTAGAAATGGGTCTCAGCTACAGATTCCAAATTGCATCTGGGCAAAAGTCCCACTCGATTTATGTAACGCGCTGTACATATCTCGGCTGAAACATACTATTATGTTTTCTGAAGAATTACTATAATCTGTAATCTCACAAATCCTCCAGGGGTTACTGAAGGATTTTGCAGTCAAAAGAAAAAAAAGTTCAAGTCAGGACTCAAAGAACATGCACAACAAATGGAATAAACAACGTAAAGTTAGAATAATACTGAACACATTAACTTGATAGGAGTAATGTTGGTCCCTTTATAATTATTTCAGACTTTCACATTAGATATGAAAGCAACACAAAGAGAAATAAAGAAGCTTATGAGGTGGCTTTTGGCGGCACTTTAGGCAGGAACTCTTACCCTATTTTCCTGTTAGCAAAGCAGTAAGAGAAAAAGAAACAGTGACAGTTAGTCCGTTTGAATTATATTATAAATGCTAGGAAATACTATATACTGTATAACTTGCTAGTTTGGACTGTATTGTGTTTATGAGCGGAAAATGGATATTGAACAAGGATGATCTTCAGTAGAACGTAGATGTGTGTAAAATAGTGCCAAAGGGAGCGACACTTAAGACAGAAGTTTTGGGTTTTGATCCTGATCTACTGCAGGCGAGTCGCTGACATCACTGAACGGCAGCAAAAACCTGCTACAACACACTTTTGTGGACATTTCCATCCAAGCTACATCTGTCTACCACCTCAGAGCATTTAAGAGCACGCGCTTTGTGTCTGATCCTGAAATATAACACCAGGACAGTAGGAAATTCGGCTAATGTTAAGTCTGCAGGTAAGCTAATGGTGTTTATTAGCATAGGCACATGGTTAGCGTGGTAGTTTCATGTGTAAGCTAACTAAGTGGTCAGTACAGTCTGGAGAATTTCTTTAAGTCTGTTCCTCATCTGCCTGGAGGAACTCTCTCTACACTAGATGAACTGTCCTTCATCTGCCTGGAGGAACTCTCTCTATGCTAGATGAACTGTTCCTCATCTGCCTGGAGGAACTCTCTACACTAGATGAACTGTCCTTCATCTACCTGGAGGAACTCTCTACACCAGATGAACTGTTCCTCATCTGCCTGGAGGAACTCTCTCTACACTAGATGAACTGTTCCTCATCTGCCTGGAGGAACTCTCTCTACGCTAGATGAACTGTCCTTCATCTACCTGGAGGAACTCTCTACACCAGATGAACTGTTCCTCATCTGCCTGGAGGAACTCTCTCTACACTAAATGAACTGTCCTTCATCTACCTGGAGGAACTCTCTACACCAGATGAACTGTTCCTCATCTGCCTGGAGGAACTCTCTCTACGCTAGATGAACTGTTCCTCATCTGCCTGGAGGAACTCTCTCTACGCTAGATGAACTGTCCTTCATCTACCTGGAGGAACTCTCTACACCAGATGAACTATTCCTCATCTGCCTGGAGGAACTCTCTCTACACTAGATGAACTGTCCTTCATCTACCTGGAGGAACTCTCTACACCAGATGAACTGTTCCTCATCTGCTTGGAGGAACTCTCTCTACACTAGATGAACTGTCCTTCATCTACCTGGAGGAACTCTCTACACCAGATGAACTGTTCCTCATCTGCCTGGAGGAACTCTCTCTACGCTAGATGAACTGTCCTTCATCTACCTGGAGGAACTCTCTACACCAGATGAACTGTTCCTCATCTGCCTGGAGGAACTCTCTCTACGCTAGATGAACTGTCCTTCATCTACCTGGAGGAACTCTCTACACCAGATGAACTGTTCCTCATCTGCCTGGAGGAACTCTCTCTACACTAGATGAACTGTCCTTCATCTGCCTGGAGGAACTCTCTCTACACTAGATGAACTGTCCTTCATCATCTGCCTGGAGGAACTCTCTCTGCACTAGATGATCTGTCCCTCATCTGCCTGGAGGAACCCCTTGTACACTACATGAACTGTCCTTCATCTGCCTGGAGGAACTCTCTCTCTACACTAGATGAACTGTCCTTCATCTGCCTGGAGGAACTCTCTACACCAGATGAACTGTTCCTCATCTGCCTGGAGGAACTCTCTCTACACTAAATGAACTGTCCTTCATCTACCTGGAGGAACTCTCTACACCAGATGAACTGTTCCTCATCTGCCTGGAGGAACTCTCTCTACACTAGATGAACTGTTCCTCATCTGCCTGGAGGAACTCTCTCTACGCTAGATGAACTGTCCTTCATCTACCTGGAGGAACTCTCTACACCAGATGAACTATTCCTCATCTGCCTGGAGGAACTCTCTCTACACTAGATGAACTGTCCTTCATCTACCTGGAGGAACTCTCTACACCAGATGAACTGTTCCTCATCTGCCTGGAGGAACTCTCTCTACACTAGATGAACTGTCCTTCATCTACCTGGAGGAACTCTCTACACCAGATGAACTGTTCCTCATCTGCCTGGAGGAACTCTCTCTACGCTAGATGAACTGTCCTTCATCTACCTGGAGGAACTCTCTACACCAGATGAACTGTTCCTCATCTGCCTGGAGGAACTCTCTCTAGGCTAGATGAACTGTCCTTCATCTACCTGGAGGAACTCTCTACACCAGATGAACTGTTCCTCACCTGCCTGGAGGAACTCTCTCTACGCTAGATGAACTGTCCTTCATCTACCTGGAGGAACTCTCTACACTAGATGAACTGTTCCTCATCTGGCTGGAGGAACTCTCTCTACGCTAGATGAACTGTCCTTCATCTACCTGGAGGAACTCTCTACACCAGATGAACTGTTCCTCATCTGCCTGGAGGAACTCTCTCTACACTAGATGAACTGTCCTTCATCTACCTGGAGGAACTCTCTACACCAGATGAACTGTTCCTCATCTGCCTGGAGGAACTCTCTCTACGCTAGATGAACTGTCCTTCATCTACCTGGAGGAACTCTCTACACCAGATGAACTGTTCCTCATCTGCCTGGAGGAACTCTCTCTACACTAGATGAACTGTCCTTCATCTGCCTGGAGGAACTCTCTCTACACTAGATGAACTGTCCTTCATCATCTGCCTGGAGGAACTCTCTCTGCACTAGATGATCTGTCCCTCATCTGCCTGGAGGAACCCCTTGTACACTACATGAACTGTCCTTCATCTGCCTGGAGGAACTCTCTCTCTACACTAGATGAACTGTCCTTCATCTGCCTGGAGGAACTCTCTCTACACTAGATGAACTGTCCTTCATCTACCTGGAGGAACCCCTTCTACACTACATGAACTGTTCCTCATCTGCCTGGAGGAACCCCTTCTACACTACATGAACTCTCCTTCATTTGCCTGGAGGAACTCTCTCTACACTAGATGAACTGTCCTTCATCTACCTGGAGAAACTCTCTACACTAGATGAACTGTCCTTCATCTGCCTGGAGGAACTCTCTCTACACTAGATGAACTGTTCCTCATGCGCCTGGAGGAACTCTCTCTACACTAGATGAACTGTTCCTCATCTGCCTGGAGGAACTCTCTCTACACTAGATGAACTGTTCCTCATGCGCCTGGAGGAACTCTCTCTACACTAGATGAACTGTTCCTCATCTGCCTGGAGGAACTCTCTCTACACTAGATGAACTGTTTCTCATCTGCCTGGAGGAACTCTCTCTACACTAGATGAACTGTTTCTCATCTGCCTGGAGGAACTCTCTCTGCACTAGATGATCCTCCTTCCTTCCTCTTGATGGTTCAGTCCAAGTGGATGTGTCAGTCCTGGTCCATCTACAGTCTGTCCATCTGTGGGAGGAGGATCTCTCCTTCATGTGGTTCTCCTCCAGGTTTATACTCCCCACAGGGTTTTTTGTAGTTTTTCCTTGAGCAGAGGAGGTTAAGGACAGGGGGCGCTCTGGGACACTAAATTCTCTTGAACATTGTTTATTTAAACTGCTTTCTACCTGTGGCCCATTGAGGCAACTGTTGTTGTGATTTTGAGCACTACAAAAAATGAAACTGAATTGAAGTCCACTGGTCACTCCAGATGGCACTTTGGGGATGTTACAGCAGAATAATCCTTTCTTCTGAGACTTCTTGTTGGTAAAACCCACTGTCATTGATCGATTTGGCAGACTGGTCTGATTTCACATGGTTTTCATTAAACTGGTTTAACTCCTTAAAAAGTGTCTGTTTGTTCTGTGGCTGTGGCCTCAGTAGTGTCAGTTTAAATGTAGTTATATCTAAAGTTGACTATTTCACAGTTTATTCTTAGAAAGAGAAACAAAAGTGATCGTTTCAGCTCATTTTCATCAAAATTAGTGGCTTTACATATTAAGTCAGACTTTACACAGCTCTGCTCTGTTTTCTAATGCTTATTAACAGCTCAAATATATATATATATATATATATATATATATATATATATATTTTTTTATTATATATATATATATTTTTTAACAGATTTTGAGAATAATTTTCACCTAATTGGTTACCTAATAACTGTAGTATTTAAGATTTGTCAATTGTGATCATTACAATGATCCATTCAGCCCTGAGCAAAGAACAAAGTCAGTGCATCTGTTTTTAATGCCACTATGTGAGTATGAAGAGGGCCCATGCAGTATTCTTAAAGGTCATTAGTGATGGCGTGTACCTGCCTCTGTTAGATCTAGATGTATTTAGTTCTACAAACACAATGCAGCTCCTACAGTATTTGCACCGTAGCTTCCTCAGTACCTCTTGTGAGCGTGCCCGTTTGCCTGCTGGTCCCCGGGCACCTCGATGATCAGGACACAGGACTGAGCGTGCTCAAAGCCCTCCTTGTTGTTGGGCGTCTTTGGAGAGCACTGTGTGTCCAGCATGAACACCTGTGGGACAGAGGAGAAGTGTGAACTGCTCTGGAGGAGATGTTAAGGACACATAATCTGCATTATTAGTATTCTTAATTTGAATTTGCTTTTGTACCTCTGCTTGGTACAGAGCTTGCACTTTAGTTAAATGAGTAGTCCAACCTGTCAGAGGCACTTTAAAACAATGGAGACACTTTCAGACTGTCCCGATTCAGTCCAAAGTAAACCAGTAGAAAGAAGCCATTTGGAAGAAGAGCAAGACTTTCCTCCTTTCCAACCACTTAATAGGCGCCTAACAGTTTGATCTGCAGTGTTCAGCCTCCGTGTGTGTCCCGTGTGTGGCTGACCTGCTGCGCCATGGCCTTGATCCTCCAGTACTCGGCCTCAGCAGAGGGGGAGTGCGAGGGGGCGGCCACCTTCACCTCACAGGCGTCTGCGCTGGAGCTGTCCGCGCTGCTGTGGAAGCACGCCAGCAGGTTCTGTGGACGGCAGACCAGAGCTTATCTGTACAGCACAAGGACAGTGTACAAGAGAACATGTTCTACCGGACCAGGAAAGAGCAAAGAGAGAATCCTCATCATTTATTTTGTTCTTACACAGAGAACTATAAGGACATATTATACATATTATATATATATTATACAAGGAATATTATCACAATAGTTATGCAGATTTTGATTACTGAGTATATACTGTAACACTTTTCTTCACAAAATACTAGAATATCCCCCATAATTAGTACGTTTTGCTTTCCTTTCCAGAAAGAGTTTCGTAAAAGTAGAACTTTGTGTAAAAATATGACCTCTACGCGCTTTCGTCTTCTGATAATTTAACATTTTATCTTTTAAAACTTGTAAAAAAGAGCCATGTGAGTCACTGCATGACTTTTGGGATGAGAGCTGATTGGCTGTGCAGGGATAACACCAAAGCTTCACTTTTGTGTCTGAAAAGGTCGTTCTAAAGCTGTGCTAGTGGCCCAGTGGAAACTCTGAACATGCCCCAGTTTGATGTCCTCCAGTGCAACAGCTTTATTTCCTAAAATAAATACTATATACTATATACTGTACTATACTAATACTAAATTCTAATTATTAAAAATATATTCTTGGGATGGGACAGTTACATACATATTTAACACAGTATAGACATATTAAGGCAAGGCAAGTTTTTTTGTAGAGCACAATTCGTACACAAGGCAATTCAAAGTGCTTTACACAACACGAAAAGTTGCGTTAAAATCACAAAATACAAAAAGACACACAGAATCATTTTAAAAGAGAAAAGTGCAGATAGATCTTTCAGTCATATTCACATCTAAACAAAACTAGTTTTAGCCTGGGTTTGAACATCGTCAGAGTGGAGTCATTTCTGACATTTTTAACCAGGTTTCAGCAAATCTAATCTAATGCTTTTTAATGCTGCATTTCAAGATTTGTAATGCCATAATCAACATCAAAACAAGACATTTACACTTCTGTCATGTCAAAACTACTGCTTTGTAACCATTCCATTTGTACGCAGAACGACAAGAAGATAATTCATTACTCATTTACATCAACTTTAAAGCATGGAAATGTATGTTTTGAGCCCTATCTTTTACTTTTTGGATGATTTGATCTCAGCTTTTAACATTTAGATTCAATAAATACAGTACATCTGGAAATGAAAATAAATGTTAAATTTCAAAGTAAAAAACTACTGTCATGGACACGCGCTTCTGATTGGCTGATACAGCGGCTCTTTTTTTATGTTGATATTTATTCTTAGACAGGGATTGAATTTATTGCCTTTTCATGCATTTTAAGGCTTTTTTTTGTTGTTGCAAAAATCAATTTAATGACTTTTAATGCATTTTAATTCCCTGTAGAAACCCTGGTGTGAATGTCATACAGTGTAACAGTGTAACAGGTGACGTCACACCACAGATGTTACCTGTTACACTGTTTACTGTTAAACATCTCACATCAGATCCAGTAATGCTCATGAGATACTTTCCTTGTGTTTGTTGCAGAACTCACTTGTGTTTTAGGTTTAGTGAAGTGTTTACAGCAGGCGTGTCACACCGAAGGACAGAAAGAAGATGTTACACCTCCAAACCTCAAGTACCCTTCTGCACATGCTTTATTTTACTCTTCACGTTTTGTGCGATACTCACTAAGAAATTTGGCCACATAATTTCACATGGATTATCTGTGATTATCCTAAATTTAAAGCCAAACTGTGGAACATTCCAGGCAAAGCATTAACAACTCTATGGAGACAAACAGAAAAGTTCCATAGGGTACCTTTAATGTGTACTTTCTCTTATATATCACACCACTTAAGTGCAGAGGATTACCAGATGCATCACATCACGGCCTAGATATAAAACATAAATCAGCTTTAGTGTTGGTCCATGTGTTAATGCTGTGAGAGATGTGCTCCACAAACAGTTCAAACATTCCAAATATAAACACACGTCCCAGTATAGTATAATCTGTATCCAACTGTCTTTCCTTCTAATTTAAAATGGTCAGTTTCCTGTCATTGTCTGTGATATTCTGAGTAGAACTGCAACTAGTTCATCAATTAATCACAACTAATCCATTAATGAAATAATCGTCAACTAATTTAGTCAATGTAACCCCTCATTCGTGCAGGCGTGTTCCATCGTAGAAAAGGTTTCAGGGGTTGACAGCCCCTGAAACCTTTTCTACGACAACTAATTTAGTGATTGTAAGCATGTTTTAGACCACAGAGGGAAAACGCTCTTTTTCGGGAGCAAAGGTCATCCATGTCTGGCTTCACATATGGTGTGGCCTTATATGGTGTCGTCCTCAGACATCCCAATATTTTCTTAAAGCTCCCCACACCCATCTACGTCCAACTA
The DNA here is from genome assembly GCA_019453435.1 of Rhinogobius similis. NCBI lineage: Eukaryota > Metazoa > Chordata > Actinopteri > Gobiiformes > Gobiidae > Rhinogobius > Rhinogobius similis. The sequence continues at coordinate 34,439,798 of CM033634.1, read as the reverse complement.
TTGCAAGCAAGGGCCTGCTGATTTATGTGATGATTTATGTGTCTTTGTACTGTTATGTTCTTAGAAACCTGAGTTCTGTACTTAGAACTCATTATGCACGCCTACTTTTTACCTAATTTACATGAAGGTATATCTGGCCTGTTCCTTTTGTTCAACCTTTGTGAGGAGCGAAAAGAAGGATCGTGAGTCACCCTGATCGATCAGTAAAGGCCTTTTATAACTTCTACCTGAGTCCTGGTCCTTTGTACTGCACGTCACCTAATTACAGCGATTGAATAATTGTTAACTGGTCTATACACAGGTCCAAAAGTACCATAAGCTAAAAAAAAAAGACATTCAATGACTTAAACTGAGCTGCAATAGAGCTTATGCAGATGACATTCTGGATTTTAACAGTGAGTGGTAAAAACACACAAGGCAGTGGTGAGTGGTGACATTTTCTTCTGTAAAAGCTCAAAAGACAACTAAAATGTGAAAAAGCTGCTACAGTCTGATAACAAATATCAGCCGCTCTACAGCTACGCTCACATTTATCACTGATACTGCTGAACTCATTAGCTTTCTCTAAATAAATAACACGTTTCTGAGTCAAGTGTTGAGGAAATTCTTTGTTGTGGGTGAGCTGAAATGTCCTTTATCTCCCCTGTTGCAAGTCTGCACAGTCGGAGCAACAACGAGAAACTACTTTTAGTTTATATTTCAATCTATTAGGTTGATATGAGCAAAACAAAATCCTGCCACTCAGTCGGAATGTTGAGGAGTGTTTTTTGAATTAATAAATGCCTCTGCACAGTGTATCTTCTACTGAGCAGATGATGTTATTTACCCCTTAAAGGCCAGAGCTGCACAAGTTAAACAAATCCACACAAAATCGCAATTTTAATGGATGCGATTAGCAAATTGCAAAGACTGCAATTTTTGAAGGTCAATCATTTCTTCCACAAACAACAAAATGTCTTGCTTTGATGTGAATAAAAACTGCTAACAGTGTATTTTGTATTTGTGCAAACATGCTCTGAAACAAGTGCAATCAAGAGCGATAAAAATTTGTTCAAAAGCGACAAAAGTGCGCCTACAAACAACAAACGAGAACACAACTAAAAGCGACAAAAACGTGACTAAACTTGACAAAGACATGACTAAAAGTTCCAAAGATGCGTTTAAAAATGACAAACACAACTGTCAAAACGCGACTAAAAGCAAGTTTCATTATATTATCTGTTATAGGAAACAGAAAAAATGTGATAAAATCAAAATCTTGATCTGGCCCCAAGAAAATCGTGATTTTGTGCCATTTGGCCCAGTCCTACCAGCTGGACTCATTGATCATCAGAGTGATTGTTAGTTCTGAGGACGCTGCGTGTTTTCAGTTACAAGAGTGTTCTTGCACAAAAGTAAATGCCTGGCTTTGAGGTGTGACTCTGTGGAGATGTATCCATTCAATGCCATACTTTCAGGCAGAGTCAAGTACTTGTATTTAGTGCTGAATTTATTTTTTCACTGTCTTTAGTATGTATCAGGCTGTAGTTAATCGATCTAATCACTTATTCCGATCCAGACAGATATTCTAAAAAATAATGTATATAAGCATTTCCTAAAATGCAGTCTGACTAAAATGATCCCCAGTTCCTTTGGATCACAAATAAATCTGTGACTCTTTGTGAAGCTGAGACTCTGTAGTTTACTCTGATTCTAAGAGTCACAATCTCTGCTCAGAGGAACATCAGATGTTCTTTGGTAAATATAAGGAGTAAAGCTGGAGTCTGAAGGAGGCTCTGAGTGACACTAGTTCAGGCTTTTGTTGGGGTTTGACAATTCCTCCTTGAAAGCTGAAGCTAAGTTCACTAAAAGTGAGCTTTATGGACTTGTAAGAAAGTCCAGGCAAATATAAAAGTCCTATTTAATTCCTGTGAATTTTAGGTGTTTTTGTGGGTTTGGAGTGTAAACTGACTGATTCATCCCTGAATGTTTGATTTGACTGAAAATAAAAGGGTTACAGCTTTATTTTTATGTTAAACATGCCCTGCAGCTGATAGTTTCCTTTTATCTGATGTGGACAACATGGAATAAATAAAAATAAAACGTTGGAGACCTCTGATGAGGTTAAACAATAAGAGCCCAGACTACAAACCGTTCCTTTAACAATGGGACTAGACTGAAGGGTGAGGTTTTGCACAAACAAATAAATGTTGGAGTGGTGCAGTATTAGGGCCAGCGCTGCACTGATCCAGGACGGGGGCTTACAGCCGCGTTAGCGTTAGCATGTTGACCGTATTAAAGGGCTTTCACACGACATCTGTCCCACACGCCTGCTCACATGGGGCGGGATTAGGAGCTTCAGCTGCCTCTGCACACACTCTGTACACACACTCTGTACACACACTCTGTACACACACTCTGTACACACACTCTGTACACACACTCTGTACACACTCTGTACACACTCTGTACACACTCTGTACACACACTCTGTACACACTCTGTACACACTCTGTACACACTCTGTACACACTCTGTACACACTCTGTACACACTCTGTACACACACTCTGTACACACTCTGCACACACTCTGTACTCACTCTGCACACACTCTGTACACACACTCTGTACACACTCTGCACACACTCTGTACACACTCTGTACACACTCTGTACACACTCTGTACACACTCTGTACACACTCTGTACACACACTCTGTACACACTCTGCACACACTCTGTACTCACTCTGCACACACTCTGCACACACTCTGTACTCACTCTGCACACACTCTGCACACACTCTGTACTCACTCTGCACACACTCTGCACACACACTCTGCACACACACTCTGCACACACACTCTGCACACACTCCACACACACACTCTTACACACTCCACACACACACTCCGCACATACCCCGCGCACACACTCCGCACACACACTCCACACACACTAGCCAGGGTGACAGTGGTGCAGGGCGTAAGTATTCCCCACCAACAGCAGTCACTAGTCCACAGGGACATGTCATGCTAAATCAACTTTAATGAGCTTTTAACCTTGTTAATCAGTGTTTCCTCAGCATTACTTTCCTCAAAGTAGTATTTGGATTGATCCTGCATGTTTGAGTCATTAGTTGCTGTGATGTGGCCCTAATAGTGAAAGTAGTATCATTATGACTCTGATTACCTTGACGGGCTCTAGAGTGGCAGAGAAGGCGTCCTGCAGAGCACAGCAGGCCAGACGCCACATCTCCTCTGTGAACACGGGGCCCACGGTCACCAGCACGTACCTGCACCACACAAGGGACATCAGTCAGAGTCACACACGTCTTAAGATATTAAAGTATATATTTGAACTCTTTTTTTTTCTCTCATATCTACAGGAATGATTAGTTACACTATTTCTAGATAACAAAAAAGATCCAGACATCACACGTGTGCGGTTTGTAAAAGGTTAAGCTCTGCATGCCGTTCACTTTAGCCCCCCTGTGTTCGTCTGTTATCTCAGACTGTATGTTTCTGGTTTCAGTGCTCCTTCGTGCTCTTTAAAACAAGAGAACTCCACTCCAAGACACTATTATATAAGTTTAAAACAGGTCACTTTCTCCTCCGTTGCGGCTAAGCTGCTGCCTGCGCTCGACGGAAACACGCCCTTTGTGAAATACGCACCACACATTACACTCCATAACTAATGTGTTCTGGAGTGCAGCACGTTTTTTATTAAATATGTAAATTAAAAGAATCATCGAGGCAGTAAAATAATAATCGAAGCTTTTTTGTCATTGAGTTACTCGATTTACTCAATTAATCGTTTGTGTGTATGTGTGCATGTATGTGTATGTGTGTTTATGTGTGCGTGTCAGTGTGCGTGCGTCCGTGTGTGTGTATGTGTGTCTATAAGTGTGCGTGTGCATGCATGTGTGTGTATGTATGTGTATAGGTGTGTGTGTGTGTGTATGAGTGTGTGTGTGTATGTATGTGTATTTTATTTATTTATTTATTTTTTTTTTTGGTCGGGACAGTGCATGTTAATGAACATACATGATATACATGCTGTAAACACACCAGATTGTAGCCTTGGGCTAATTTCCATCTGTTGTCCCGCATTCACTCTCATTCATTCACACACAGACAGACAAGGACAGACAACCATTCACTCTCACATTCATACACTACGGGCAATTTAGAGTTGTCAATTAACCTACACAGTCATGTCTTTGGACGGTGGGAGGAGCCGGAGAACCCGGAGAGAACCCACGGTAACACGGGGAGGACATGCAGACTCCACCCAGAGAGATCGTGTGATGTTGGTCTGGTCCGGGATTCGAACCCACGATCTCCTTATTGGGAGGCAGAAGCTCTAACCGCTCTGCCACCGTGCACCCGTGTATAGGTGTGTGTGTGTATGAGTGTGTGTGTGTATGTATGTGTATAGGTGTGCGCGTGCATGCGTGTGTGAGTGTGTGTGTGTGTATAGGTGTGCCTGTGCATGCGTGTGTGTGTGCATGCGTGTGTGTATGTATGTGTATAGGTGTGCGCGTGCATGCGTGTGTGAGTGTGTGTGTGTGTATAGGTGTGCCTGTGCATGCGTGTGTGTGTGCATGCGTGTGTGTATGTATGTGTATAGATGTGTGTGTGTGAGTGTGTGTGTGTGCAAACACCTAATGCAGGAGCAGCCCACTCTGGAGATGGGCTCTGCAGGCTCAGACACACACGACACCAGCAGTTTGAACAGCTCCTTCAGCATCAGGTTGATCAGTGACTCATATCCCATGTCTGCACAGAAAATACACACTTAACTCAAAAGTGTCACTGTTGACACATGTTTGATATGGCACATGTGTGCATCCAATCTCTAAACAAAAATAGATTGAACTGAAACATAGATTTTCAGTTTTGATATTTCTTTCACAAAACAGTGAATTTCCAGTACAGTTAAACAGGCCCCTGCCATTCCTCTGAAATAATGACATCATATCCTGCAGAACTTTTCAGATGAAGGGTCCGCCACCTGCTTGTCTCCATAGTATTGGTTTGCTAAGAATATTCTAGTGTCAGTGGCACTGTGTAGTGTGTAGTGTTAGCAGGAGGAGGGTCTGAAACATTCTATTCTCCTGGAGATGGAATAAAACCAAACACTCTCCAGGAGACAGGACAGAGCTGATGCTAACATGCTTTGCTAGCTTTGTTTTGCGAAGTCTGTCGGCTCAACATTTCAGTGTATCTCTGCTTTTTGTCATCTAGTTTGGGCCTGAGTCTGTGTTCTCTCTAATCCAATCATCTGGCTGTGGTGTGGAGCTCCTTCTTAGCTAAAGCTGATCCGCCTCAAAATGAACCAGTGGAAACATGGCTATAGTGCACCTTTAAGCCACTGGCACATGAACGTCTCACCAGAGTGTATGAAGCTGTGCACGTGCTCCACCACCAGCTCACAGCACAGACCGATGGCGTGCTTGAAGTTGGCCGCCGCCATGTCCCAGTAGGCGTGGTCTCCATGACTCCGCTGTAACCATAGCGACATGACAGGAAGCAGCAGCTGGATGACGGAGAAGATGGCGAACCCCGGGCCTGAGAACAAGAGGAGGGACTGAGGACGGGAGCTCAACATGTGGGACGATCATGGTCCACTAAGAGAAGTGCAGAGGTGGAAAGTTACATTTACTTGAGCAACTTCAGTACAATCATTTCTGTTTCCATGATGACAACAATCTCAGAACAAAGTCACTGAGAGAAGGTTTGCAGCGCAGTCAACAAAGCAAAGAGTGGCTACTTTGAGGAATCAAAATCTAAAAAACATATTTGAGTTATTTACATTTTTTTCTTTGCTGCATGATTCCAATAAATCTTGATTTACATATTTGATTTCTTCAAGCTGTAGCTGCAGTGTAGAAAAAGCATAAAGAAAAAAAAAAACAGAAAGCATAAAGGAAAAAAAAACAACAACAAAAAAAAACTAATAATGTGTGTCCAAACTTTTGACTGGTGGTGTAGTAGCCATTGTCACAGGTCTCACACAAAGCCTCCACTGTGTTTCATTTGCTCCACTACGCCATCGTGTGGTCAAAAATGTACTGCATGTAAAGTGATTCATAAACCAAATAAAAGTGGATTAAGTATGTAAAAGAAGTACATGTATTTTGTGTGCATTCTGGAACAACAGTATTGACACAATAACTTTTATGACTAGTTTGCATGGAACTTGTGACATTTTACAACACTAGGGTAACATCATAACTTGGTAAATGTATTTTTTATTGAGAGTCTTCCTATGAAAATGAGCTCCCACACATACATGACTCAGTGTCACCCGGCACACGGGTGAGAGCTTGGTGTTTCCCAGCACACGGGTGAGGGCTCAGTGTGTGAGAGCTCAGTGTTACCTGACACACGGGTGAGAGCTCAGTGTTACCTGGCACACAGGTGAGAGCTCAGTGTTCCCTGGCACACGGGTGAGAGCTCAGTGTTACCTGGCACACAGGTGAGAGCTCAGTGTTACCTGGCACACGGGTGAGAGCTCAGTGTTACCTGGCACACGGGTGAGAGCTCAGTGTTACCTGGCACACGGGTGAGAGCTCAGTGTTCCCTGGCACACGGGTGAGAGCTCAGTGTTCCCTGGCACACGGGTGAGAGCTCAGTGTTCCCTGGCACACGGGTGAGAGCTCAGTGTTCCCTGGCACACGGGTGAGAGCTCAGTGTTACCTGACACACGGGTGAGAGCTCAGTGTTCCCTGGCACACGGGTGAGAGCTCAGTGTTACCTGACACACGGGTGAGAGCTCAGTGTTACCTGGCACACAGGTGAGAGCTCAGTGTTCCCTGGCACACGGGTGAGAGCTCGGTGTTACCTGGCACGTGGGTGAGCTCTCGCAGCAGGGTGAAGAGCAGCTCCAGGGTGGGCGGCTGGTGCTGGCGAGGGCAGGTGGACACAGCCGCAGTCAGCTGCTCCAACAGGAGGATCCACACCTGAATGAGGCCTGAGGCGCACAGAGGACAGAGGTGTGACCCACAGGTAAGTGCTGCAATTCTCCAATCGACTGAATACATGATATACAGTATTTTTTCCCAGAATGGCCCAGCCCTGGTCAGTAGCTGATATTGCACATGAAGATAAGAGTTTGTGGATACCAGTGTCGTCATCGAACTCCTGCAGCACACAGTCCACTCCGTCCTCACTGCTGACCGAGCGCTCCTGACCCCTCATGGGCAGACTGGCCAGCCGCGCGCCCAGGAACACAGGCTTGGATGGCATCTTGTAGATCTTTGACAACAGCTGGTCACAGAAACGTGTTACACATTATAAATACGTATTTATATTGGATTTGCACATTTAATCAACACAAAGATAACAGACTCGTTTCCATTTGTTGTCCTGTTCACTTTCACTAACACATTCATACATTAATGCACCAGTTGGCGGCGGAACTGTTGCCATAACTTGAAATTATGGATGGAAATTAAACAGTTCCTCACAAATGGATACAATACACAATACATAGTTCAACATATGATAACATCACCATTTTGTGAAACTTGCAACAATTGACTACACTGTGGTAATTAATTTGACTAAAATTTGGATTAGTTGACTAATTATATTATTCAAGCAATAAGGATTTACATGGAACATGTGACCAAATAAGGCTTTATATGGAAAAAGGCATGGAGTGAGTGAGCGAGCTGAAGATTGTAGAAGAGTTGAGTTTAAGGCTGTGTTCACATTTTCACATCAAACCTGGGACTAAACCAGAACTAAACCTGAAGCTAATGTTGACTAGATCAGGAAAAAACAAGAACTTCAAGAGGACCAAACAAAGTTCACATTAGGACTAAAATAGGCTCAATTTTGGACCAAATAATGTCAAGCTTGAACACACCTAAGAATTCCTTTTTACACATAAATACAAATTTCTAGTACTTTTCTCTACAAATATTTGTTTTGCATAAACTCCACACAATTATGTTGTGAAACAAAAAAAATGTTTATTATGGATTAAATGAAAGGATTTATCTGCTCCGTGCAATGACACTTACTAAGTGCACCCAGCAGATGGCGCCTAGCACTTACACAGTTTAGTTATGTTAGCACTTAAGAGATGCTATGGTCAGGCTAGCAGTAGCTGTTATCGTGTTTGGACGTCAGAAATGCTCAGAACGAGTCTGGTGATGATTTAAGGACTTAAAACAGCAAAAGATTCTCAGATAAATGACGTATGAAGTCGTAGGAAGTACTTTTGACGTTTGGAGAGGAGAGGACCTTCTAATGAACATTCCTCAAAATAGCGTGAATGCAGCTGAATGAAACTCCAGGTATGTTTTTGATGACGGAACATTGTTAAAACATGGTTAAACTTTAGCAGAATATGTGTCCTTTAATTGAACAAGAATTTCTTTAGTGGACTACAGCCCAAGATAACTGATGTGTTGGACATGATATTCAGTGTATATAACTATTTTTAAGAACCAAATACATTTAAAAACAGTATTTATTTCCCCAACCTGCACAAAGTGACACCCCTTAATCATCAAAATTGTAGCTCTCTCTGTCATAATATAATCCAAAAATAACATGTACTGTATGAATATTTTCATATTTTAGGACAGCCTAAAACTGCATAAAAACATGTTGGGTCAGACTGTACCTGTGAACATTTGTGCAGATAATCCAGAGCGGGCAAACACAGGTCTGTGGAGCTGTATCCTGACGTGTTCACACAGTCTCCGATCTCCTTATAGTCCACCTCTCCTGCACAGCAGCACAAACATGACATGCACAAATCGAATGTGGGAATATGGTCAAGTAAAAAGAGCGTGCCAGACCTAGTCCCTTGACAAACTTCATCAGACACATGATGTAGTCTGTGGCTGCGTTGGCGAAAACCTGGATGTTGTCAGTGTTTATGAAGGCCTCAAACACGTCGAACACTGGAGCCTGAGATTTACCTGAGAGAAGACAAGAGCACATGTGTGTGAGAGGGGTTTAGACCAATCAGCATCAGTAAACAGAACGCCTGCATTCTAAAGGCTGATACTGTTCCATGAGTTAGCCCTGATATGTTTTCAATGGAAGAGTTAGCGTCAGCCTCCAAACATCACAAACATGAATGTGGACAATGTGGTCATTTGAGGGCTGAGAACCACTTGACCAACTGTGAGTGACATAGCGAGTACCATAAATGCTAACAGCCGAGTATTAAACATTTATTATATCTAACATTACACAGGACAAGTCACACCAAAAAACATTTAAAAAAAAGTTTTGAAAAAACAAACACTATGGTGAAACTTTTGCACCCATCCAAGGCCGCGTAGAGGATTCCTCCTAGCAGTTCCTTCATTACAAAAATAAATGTAATGCTATGCTAAGGGTCAAAATTATTGCTTATTATCACTTTTTCTAAAAAGAGACAAAGGCAGAAAAAACTACAAATACTACATATACATCCAGTGATAGATAAATGCATAACAAACAATGAACAAACATAAACCTATTTTAATCCTATGTCCTGTTTTTATTCTGTAATCATCAAATTCATCAAAGTGAAAGTATTGTAAGGATTCAGAATACAACACTCTGATTGGACCATGGGACAGAATATGTTACAAAATACATTTTAATGCTAGTTTCAATATTCTGTAACAAATGCACTTTCCAAGTATTCTTCCTAACACAGCTCCTGGAGGGTGTACTCCATGTGTAAGTGCAGAAGAGTGTGAGGCCGTACCCATGGAGTACTCCCCCAGCAGGTACTCCTTGGTGTCGCTCTTGCTGCTGTGGACCGTCCTCAGAGCGCTGAACAGAGGCCTCCAGCCCGACAGGATCTGAGGGGAGCACATCTCCACCAGCTCTCCGATGGAGGTCACCACCTGCACCACATCATGCTGTTACCTGATAGTACAGGATCTGTCCCTGTGCACCAGGGTGTCCCTGCTGTGGACCAGTGCTCGGGCGAGTGTGGCTCACCTGGTCCTGGACGTCATCGTCGCACAGCTCCAGCTGCATGATGTGCTCGAAAGGCCTGAACAGAGCCTCGTTGAAGTGGAAGTGAGGCAGCTCGGCCCAGCTGCTCAGCACCTCTGTGAGAACGTCATGGATGAAGGACACGGCCTTCTGGGACACGTGCCGCTCTTTGTGACAGGCCGCCTGAGAGAGGACACTGCACCTCTAACAACAGTCTGTTACATCACAACATACAATAGTGCAAGCGGTTCTCACCTCCACCAGGTGGGGCGCCACCACGCTCCAGGCCCTCATCATGTGCAGCAGAGGGCGCCTCTTGTTCCTCACAATCCTCAGCATGGACTCCCCCAGACGGAACAGATGGAGAGCCCGGTCCTGAGTGGACTTGGCCTCTCCTGAAACAAATCAGAAATAATCCAGTCCAGATTAAGCTTTCTTCTAAAGTTAAATACTATGGGAATAATTTATTAATCCAGACACTGAACTGTGAGTAAAACAGCATGTGCTATTTGTGGGATGTGATTTCAAACAAAAAGATTATATTTGTCTGCCCAACGAATTACATTTTCACAGTTTAAGCAGCTGTGATAAATCAATCAGCTCACGTTACACATCTTCATTTGCATTTCCTCAGTGTCAAGTTTTGCCCTTGAAGGTGAAACTGCCCCAGTTTGCATAATCATTCTCTCACAGGAGCAAAAAACTGTGCTGCATTGTTTTTTCATGTCAGCAGCGTCAGGTTTTTGCTCCACTTTTAACACGATTATCTGTTTTGCACAAGAGCAAACGCTTGATAAATGAGAATGATTTGTAAGATACATAGTTTAAAGCACAACTAAGTAACAGACAGAGCTCCCCCTGCAGCTCTCTTGTGAAAATACACAAGACGCAAAAGCTTCTTTTGTTTTGTTTCTTTTTTTCTGTTTTTCCCCTTCCTTTTTATTGAAATAAGTAAGTACATCACATATAAAAACATTTCTTGTTTCCAAATATAAAAAGAGAGCCAGTGTTTCTCAGGAGAGTTGTCTTCAGTTCGGTGTTAGGAAATGTTGCAAGGCTGGTTTTCCGTGCAGAGACAGCAGGGGGCTCCACACCGACTTACAAAGACGTTTAATAAGGTAAAAATGTTACTTAGTTCTGCTTTCAATTTCTACAAAGTTTGACTAATCTACTCTGCTTTCAGATGTCATTTCACAACAGTACGCGGTCACATGTCGCCCTTTATGTTATGCGCTCCCAGTACAGAGAAGCAGAGGCAGTACCAGGCATGGCCAGCGAGTAGTCTCCGGTGTCTGTGACGGAGCTGAAGAGCTGGGACTGAGATGCCCTGCGGAGCTGCTGCAGGAACCCCACCAGAGCCACCAGGTTGAGCTGTGTAGAAGCCTCCTCAAACAGCCTGCAGAGAGAAACAGCCTCATCAGTGTTCTTCACAAGAGAGAGAGACATAACATTTTGAAATCATTTTGGCCACATACATTTTTGTTTGTTTATATATATTTCTTACATATAGTGTTGTGAACCGCTCCATCTTTTTTTTTTTTTTTTATACAAAGTTTAACACTGATTCTTTGCAAATATATTGGTCATGCCACTACAAAATAAAAACTGGAACAGACTTAAACGTCTTGTGAGATTGTTCTCATGTCAATTTCATCTCCCTGGTTCATTGTGGTTGGTTCTACTTGCAGGTGAATCTCCTGGAAGTTTTTAGAGATCAGATTGAAGGGTCATATTTTACGAGATGCTGTTTTAGTTTTAGGCACAGATTATTTTCACCGATCAACAAAGATGTTCTTTGGGTGCAAAATTGTGTGTGTGTGTGTTTTTAATCACTATCATTTTTAATCTCTCATGGGCATAATGTCGTCATCTTTAAAATAAGATAATGTTTGTGACCTTAACAAGTCTGGAGTCCCTAAAATGTCCCTAAAATTATGTGGTGCTTCCAGGACCTCCATTTGAGAATAATAATGGTCTCAGTGGTTTTGTGAAGTTCCAAAATCTTTAAAGTGATTTTATTTCTTCTTTTTTTCCTTATCTTTCTAAAATATTTGACTGGGATCTCTGTAGTTCTTGGTCAAATATTAAAAAGCAGACTCTAACTGAAATATTTGTGAATGTGTGAAGTCCATCTGTTCCAAAAGATCAGTGCAAACATTGAATGTAAACTGTGCTTATGTAACGGATAAGCCGGTCCGTATTTACTGTGCTGTGTGTGGCAGAAGCTCAGGGGATTTACACAGAGCATCATTATTCACTTGTGACAGCCTTTTGAGTCAAACCAGTCAGATTGAAGGGTTTTATATTTTTATACTTTTATATTGGAAGACTTTTTTATATTTTATAATTATAAAATAATGGTTTTATAGTTTTACTTATGTAAGATGAATTGCAGAAGTTTTGTTTGTTGTACAACATGTCAGTTATTGAGTTTCAGGTAACATCCAAACTAGTTGTGAAGTCTTCATTTTGTGGCAAAGCCTAAATCTCAGGAATGTGTAAGATAAACAAAACGGCCTCTCCCTGCGCACACACCATATAAGGAGAACTTTACGTTAAACCCCCCATCAGAAGACTTCAGGAAGGATGCCATCGCCTCTTCTTGCATATTCATGTATTATTCATGTGCCATGTGTTAAATACGGATGGACTGAGCCAGTGGTTATGTTCTGGGGAGATAGAGGCGAGAATAACCAATGTTAGGGCTCAGAACATCCAGAGCTCTGTATAGATTATTTTGTATTAGGGAAATAAATCTTTTGATTGTAACTCGTCGAATCCTGGCCATCATTATACTGGTATGTGTTATTAGTTATATAGTGTAGTAATTGTTGACTGCTAAACGCTCCACTCTTACAGTAAACGAACACGCTGGATTTGGCTGATAAATAATAAGAAATAGCCAAAGAATTCTTCAAATGGTGACCCCGGACGTTGACTGAAGGGGGAGCGTTGGTCAACGCGGACTGGATTACGGACCGGACCGTCTTAAAAGACATCGCGTAGACATGCCAGATCTATACTCCACGGCTGATGTTTGGATTTTCCCTGGGGCCCCAAAACTGAAATAAGGTAAGACTATTTTGATTCTCTTCTTTTTAAAGAGATCAAAGTAAGTCTATTGGCATATTTTTCCAAATTTAGTGAAACAAAGGGGAAGATCCTTGCATTGGTTTATTTAGGTCAATTTTGACTGTGGACTGTAGAAGGGAACTCGTATAAGTATACATTGTTGTGTTTGATTAATAACGTAGTTGTGAATAAGAATAATTGAAAGAGTCTGACTGTGGACTGTAGAAGGGAACTCGTATAAGTATACATTGTTGTGTTTGATTAATAACGTAGTTGTGAATAAGAATAATTGAAAGAGTCACGCGTCGCGTAATACGCTCTAAAACGGTCTACGGACCCACGTAGGTGATATCTCCCTGCAAACCAGGACGCTTGATAAGTAAATTAAAAGCGTTACTGGGGAAACGTGGTCAGACTGGGGAGCTGATAAAACCTTATAGAGGCTAAGCTGATAAGAGCCCAAAAAATTAGCAGGTTTAGAGGCCTACTGCTATCAGTTACGCGGGATACTCATCTTGAGCGGGGATAGTAGTGAAAATTGGCATATGAAACTACGTTATAGAGGCTAAGCTGATAAGAGCCCAAAAAAATTAGCAGGTTTAGAGGCCTATCGCTATCAGTTACGCGAGACATCGATCTTGAGCGGGGGTAGTGATTAAAATATTGGCATAAGAAACTACGTTTATTGTTGGAATAATTTGTTAATTGTAGAATAAAATGTCGGGAAAAGTACAGTTAATACCAAAGGACTGGATTGGTAAAGCATGGCCACGTCTGGGACAATCAGCGTGGTACAAGAAAGGCAAGTTAGGTGAGTTGATTGAAGTTTGTGAATGTGGATTGAAAGAAGGAGGAGAGGATGTAAACCGAGCTGTGCCACTCGGTAAGTTTACGGCACTTGTGGTAGCGCTGGTGGAAGTTACGGTTGGAAATCAACAGGATGTAGAACGTGAATTGTTAAACAAAGGATTGATTACAGAGGAACGGAAGAAAAAGGAGAAAAGGAGAGCAGAGCTGAAAAGGAGATTTAAATCGTGCCGTCCCTTGGCGGAGGTGCTGAGAGTGATGTGGGCAGAGACAACTACTGTGTTTGATCCGCCCAAACAGACAAAGGAAGATGGTCCTCCTCCTCCCCAGGACGGAGCACCGCCTTCGTATGTCGAGGTAAGTAGCCCAACGGCACCACCTACTGGTGGCGCCGGTGGACTGTATCCATTGCTGGCCTTGCAAGGTTTTTTGAATGCAGACATACAACCATCAGAGACTATGACACAGGACGAAACAGATAAACTGCAGAAGTTAGTTCTTAAACAACTCTCATTGTCAAAAGAAGAGAAACAAAAACTAGCAAAGAAGCGCGACCTGTTTCAACAAGACACAACAGCAGCCACAGTTCTAGAACATGTAGCACAGCTGTTTAAGCAAGTACAGGATACAAAACAGGAAGTAAGTGAGGGTTTGCAGGCTCAGCAACAGCAGCTTGAGTTATTACAAAAGATTTGAGACAAGAATATAAGGACAATACGGTCCAAGAATTGACTAAATTAGGTGAACAATTACAAGAGCTGGCGGTGCAAAAGAAAGACCTGGCAGTAGAATCAAAGGTTACAAAATCTAAGGCAGCCACGGTAACTTTGTTCGACACGGATGAGGAAGATGAAGGTGGATGCAATGTTGAGAGTTATGACATACAATCTAAAATAAATGGTCTAAATCGGGAAATTTACAACCTCCAAGCTACTATCACATTTTTGCGAAGAAACATTCCTACAGAGGACAGTGAGAAGGCAAGCTGGCAGACACAAATTGAGGAGGCCGAGAAAACCATGATAGCTTTACGGAAAGAATTACAACAAAACAAAGATGCATTAGCCAAATTACCTAAATTAAAATCAGCAAGTTTATACCCGGTGACACGACCACACGCATAATTATCCACTACTAGCAACAGGGCCTGCAGGCGCTGATGGGCAAATCCCTAGGGTTTACAAACCCTTAGGGGGCGCTGATATGGCCTTGATCAAAGAAAAATTACCATCACTGTCTCAAGGAGGCATGTCATGGTACGTAGCTCTACGAGCTCAGACGGGTCACATGACTCTGGCACTGGGAGATGTGAAGCAACTACTTACTGAATGTTCCTCACATCATGTTACGGAGCAGATTTTGAGGGATATAGCTCTGAATGACACACCTATTGAAGATCCCTTTGAGCCTCATGCAGAGGTGCTATTAGACCATCTCAAACTTAGGTTTCCCTTAACCACGCCCACACCACCAACATTGGCTCCGTTTATTCCAGGTACATGTCCAAGTACATACATGGACCAATGCATTAATGCATACATAAATTCTATGCACACACATCCTCTGAGGAACCCACAAACTACATGCTTATTTCTGCAGCAGGTTCTGGCCGCCTTGCCAGCCCAAATTCAAATAGCATTAAAAGCTGTGCCCGGTTTAGTGGCTGACAGCACTCAATTTTTGACGCATTTTAGACACCATGCTGATATATACAATCAACAACAAAAAGAGGCTCAAGATAAAACTACACAGTTACAGCAGGAGTTACTTAGACTGCAAATTTCTGAAGCCAGGCAGCAAGCTACTGCTAAAAAGAAAGACCAGGTCAAAACGCAGTTGGTGGCTACAACACCAGCACCTACTGACACCCCCATCATCACACCTGCACCTGTCCAAGCACCCGTAGCGCCTTATACGTGACACCACCACACCCTTATCAGGGAAACGGACAAAATAGAAAGGGCCGAGGAAGAGGGAATTTTAGAAGCCAAAGTAGAGGTAGGGGAGCAGGAATGAGCTTTGGTGGACAACAGCAGCGTGGAGACGTTTGTTATAATTGTGGTCAGCCCTGGACATTTTAGCCGTGATTGTAGAGCCCGCCCCGGGGACTGGACCAGATTCCCCGCAGGACCGCAGGGACCCCAGGATCGCGCTCCATGGACACAGCAGGGTACCTCCAATCCGCCACCATGGGTGCAACAAGGCCAGTATTATGGTGGGACGGGAGAAAATGAAGGATACTAGGGGGGCCCAATGAGTCTTGTCGCCACCCCAGAACCATTTGTCACTGTAGAGGTGGGTGGCGAAAAAAACAATGATGTTGGTGGATACAGGAGCCACACATTCTACTGTTAAAACTATACATCATTCACAGCTCAGTAACAAGAGCATCCATCTCTCAGGACTCATGGGACAATCAACACCTCTACGAATTACCAAACCATTGACTTTTTCGATTGCTGGCCAAAACTTCATTATGCCTGTCATATATTCGCCACAAACACCCGTCAGTTTGATGGGCAGAGACATTCTACAGACGACTGGAGCTGATATTCTCTGTACTCCTGGTGGGCTTACAGTCACCTGGCCGAATGGACAATCAGCTACCTGCTCTGGACAAGCACGTCATCGTGTTTTCCTGACTCAATCTTCAACACCACAAACGGCAAAAATATATTGGGGCCTGTTACAGCCACAAACAACTGAAGAGGAGGGACTGTACTCCTCTATGCTGCTGTGGAAGCCATGGTTCTCCACCTGCTACCCATTTACAACTCCAACTGACCCATATCATGTCACATTGTTTTATGACAGACAGGATGACGAGGTTTATGAAGAAATTTTTAATACCCAGCTTAAAGGTAGAGAATTTCTAATAACTACTAGCTGTCTCTACGTTCACAAAACTGGGGTTGTAGCCTCTGTAAAACTGCCTGACGAGCTACAGCTCTATTACAAACGTGACACACAAACAGATCCACATTGTTCTCTTTTCCTGGGGCCTGGCTTTGAAGCCCGTGAATTAGGTCCCCTCACTTGGAGGCTTAATCGTGTTGTGCCCCCTGTCCCCTGTTACTGAAGAGTGCAGACGCTTTTCCTTGCTGCTCCTGCTTGCTACAGCTGTTTTCTTATTTATTTTGCTTTTAAATCAATTTTTTTCCTCTATAAATCTTGGATTATGACTTTTCGAAGGAAACCAAGGATTTTAAGATAATTTTTTCCATTTTTAACAAACTATCTGACGAGCCAGCGACATGTCCGGGGAGAGAAGTCAAACAAACTTATGTGAACGCTGTCGGAAATATCAACATGAAATAATTGAGCTACAAGCACGGATATTCGCTCTAGAATCTGAAAAAGGACTTCACGATACAATTCCAGTGTCACCGAGGGGTAAGAAGTCTACATATCTTTCAAGAAAAGCTACTTTCAACTTAAACCGGAGCGACTCTGTGTCTTTCCCAAAACTGGGTAAAGACCAGCCGGCTGCATCTTGGGTCAAGCTTCGGTTGCAAAACCAAAACGATACAAAGCTAATGTAAAGTCGCCTGCTATACAGCTTACAAACAGATTTTTTCCACTATCAGAGGCTGAATTTACAGAACGAGAAAACTGTAGCCACCATGATGTTGATAAAAAGCAGCAGAAAGACAGACAGTCTGTGCCAAACGTCAAGGACAGTGACACACTCTTGATAGGAGACGGTGCTATCAGTGGAGTCGTACATGGAAGAATGAAAACATTCAGCTTCCCCAGCGGCACAGTTTCTGAGATTACGTCACTGCTTCCCAGAGTACTGTCCACACACAGAGGAGTTAAACAGCTGATTGTACACGTGGGTGCAGTGGACATTCGAAAGGAGCAGACTGAAGTTTTGAAAAAAGACTTCATGAAGTTATTTGAGGAGCTTGATAAAGTAGAAATCAAGACATTCATCAGTGGACCTCTTCCAAATATTGACAGGAAGATCAACAAGTTTAGCCGGCTGCTACAATTGAACACTTGGCTGTCCAAAGAGTGTGCACCTAGAGGATTGCACTACATTGAGAACTTCTATCTGTTCTGGAAACGAGAGGACCTGTTCAGGGGAAAGGGCCCACATCTGTGCAGAGGTGGAGTGAGGGCACTGACAGAGAACCTCCTCCACGCTCTCAGGCATCAGAATGGCCGTGGACAGGGTCGTGAACAGATAGTTCGAGAAGAGAGGAATGAGAGAAGAACACCGAATCAATCAGCCAGAGACCAAGTCAATGCTTCAACATCAGCAGAAACAAAACAGCCGACTCCACAAAAGGATTTATCAACAGCAGCTCCACCAGGCCCAGCAAAGGATTCAGCTCCAGCTGCTCCAAAATCACCTCCACTGCCTCCAGTAAAGAGCTCATCAGCTGCAGCACCACAACGATCTCCACCGCCCCCAGTGAAGGGTTCAAGCTCAACATCCGTCAACCCTCCCTCGGGGTCCTCATCACAGGCAATGGACCGGTCAGTGACAGGCCCAGCAGCTGCCCTGTCACCACCCCTACCCTCAGACCAGTCCTGGGTCCCCCCTGCAACATCTACTCCCACTCAATCATCACTCTCCTTTTCATCTCCACCTTCACCCAGGGACCTTCCCAACCATCTTGAAAGTCTGATCAAATCAGGAGTAAAGATGGTTCCACTCACACCTAATTTAGCAAGATCAAGAGTTCTGATGTCAACAATGATGAACTCTTCCCCGTACAAATCTGTGCCCACCATACCACCCAGGAGCTTCAACTCTCCTGCTTCACCAAAAAAACGACCTGCACCTCCACCCCCTCGCCTTTCACCTGGTCCATCACCCAAAGCCCTCCCAGCTCTCCCCACTCAGCCTTTGCCCAAACCTCCTCCAGGTCTCCCCCTTTGCCGCCCTCCCCCACCTCCCCCCAGAACTGTTATCTCCCATAGCTAGGATGTAGTGGGTCTCAGCGTTGCCGGGACTTATGGTCATGAAAATGGTCAAACAAACCCGGGGCCCTGTGTTATATCTGTAGTCACGTCACACAGACTGGAGAACAGAAGGACAGTTAGACTGTCCAATCTTAGAAATTTAATTCATATTCCCTGTGAAAAGATAACGTCCAGTCACATTGAAACCAATCTGAAACTTGCTGTGCTTAATGTCAGATCATTATGTAACAAATCACTTTTAATTAATGATTTTATATCTTCTTATAATCTTGATTTTATGTTTTTAACTGAAACATGGCTTGACAAAAACACGGGGAATGTAGTTCTAATAGAAGCGACTCCACCGAGCTTCAAGTTTGAATCTGAAACACGCGACAACAAAAAGGGTGGAGGTGTCTGTGCAGTTTTTAGAGATAAAATAGTTACCCATAGGTTGTCTTTTGGGGTGTTTTCATCATTTGAGTATTTATCTTTTAAATTGGAGCTAAAACAGTCTCCCTCCATACTCTACATTGTCCTGTACAAGCCTCCCCAGCACTGCCAAGGTTTTATTGATGATTTTACTGAGATGCTTTCAGTTGTATGCACAGACTTTGACGGTTTGGTCATTACAGGTGATTTCAATGTTCACGTGGATAATGTTTGCGACAGAAACGCTAAAGAGCTTGATGCTGTCCTTGAAACCTTTGGTCTTACTCAGCATGTGAGTGGCCCCACCCACAGCAGAGGACACACTCTGGACCTGCTAATTACTAAAGGGGTTAATATTTCAAACGTCAGTGTGGTCGATGTGGCACTGTCTGATCATTTCTGTGTTTTCTTTGACCTGTCTGTTATTCCCAAATCACCGACTGGTCCTGCAGTTGTTCGGAGGAGACACATAAATGACAGCACAAGTGCGCTCTTCATGGAAATGATAAACTTTGAAAATCCTTCATGTTCAAAGGTTGACGACTTTTTAAATTCTGTTACATCTAATATCTTGAATGTTCTGGACACCATTGCTCCTATGAAGGTTAAAATGGTTAAAAATAAGCAGAAGGCGCCATGGAGGAATAATGAGACAGTCAGGGCACAGAAAAGGGAGTGCCGCAGGGCTGAGCGAAAATGGCGCAAGTCAAAGCTCCAGATTCATAAAGAGATTTATAGAGAAAAGTTGTATATGTACAACCTAATTTTATGTAAAACAAGGGAAGGATTTTTTTCTGAAATAATTGGAAATTGCAGTAATAACTCGCGTGCTCTGTTTGCAACAGTAAACAGACTAACAAACCCTCCAATTCTGCTGCCATTAGAACTAATTTCCACAGCTAAGTGCAATGAGTTTGCAGTATTCTTTAATGACAAGGTTCAGGGCATTAAAAATGCCATAAATTCCACAGTGCAAATAATAACTTTAAAACCACCTACACATTTAGAGCTGACTCAGTTTGCACCTGTAACTGACAAAACTGTCCAAGAGATCATCACCAGTCTGAGTTCTTCTACATGCTGCCTCGATGTGTTACCCACCAGATTTCTAAAGTCTGTTCTGAGCACTTTAACACCACTCACTCACATAGTTAACATGTCGCTTCAATCTGGAACATTCCCAAGGGCCTTGAAAACTGCGGTCATTAAGCCTCTCCTAAAGAAGAGCAGTCTTGATGCCTCAGTACTGAAAAATTATCGGCCCATCTCAAATCTGCCATTTTTAGGCAAAGTCCTCGAAAAGGTTGTTTACCAACAGCTCACTGACTTCCTCTTAATAAACAACTCATTTGACGTTTTTCAGTCAGGTTTTAGACCTCATCACAGCACTGAGACTGCTCTTATCAAGGTGACAAATGACATCCGCCTGAACACTGACGCGGGCAAAGCCTCAGTCTTAATTCTGTTAGATCTGAGCGCTGCTTTTGACACTGTCGATCATAGGATCCTCCTACAGAGACTAGAGGACTGGGTGGGCATCACTGGCACTGCCCTAAATTGGTTGAAGTCTTACCTTGAGGACAGAGAGTACTTTGTTGAGATTGGTAACTGTGTCTCAGACCACGTGAGCTTGACCTGTGGGGTGCCCCAAGGGTCAATCCTGGGACCCCTTCTGTTCAACCTCTATATGCTGCCCTTAGGTCAGTTAATACTCAGCACAAATGTGTCTTATCACAACTACGCAGATGACACTCAGATCTATGTCTCACTGACGGCAGGTGAATATGGACCAGTGGATTCACTCTGTCATTGCATCCAACAGATCAGCTTGTGGATGCAAAACAATTTTCTTCAGCTAAACTCAGACAAGACTGAAATCATCGTCTTTGGGCCGCAGAAACAGAGAGAAAGTGTCAGCAGTCACCTCCAGTCTCTCGCTCTAAAACCGACAAATCAAGTTAGAAATCTGGGGGTAATAATGGACTCAGACCTGAACTTTAACAGCCACATCAAATCAATAACATCAACAGCCTTTTACCACCTAAAAAACATTGCCAAAATTAAAGGTATAGTGTCTAAACCAGACTTGGAGAGACTTATCCATGCATTTGTCTCCAGTAGGTTAGACTACTGCAACGGCCTGTTCACTGGCCTCTCCAAACGAGCTGTAAAACAGCTGCAGTACATCCAGCACGCTGCTGCTCGGGTCCTGACAAGAACCAGGAAGTACGATCACATTAGTCCTGTGCTCAGGTCTCTGCACTGGCTTCCTGTGGCTCAGAGAATTGACTTTAAAGCAGCTCTGCTTGTGTTCAAGTCTCTCCACGGCCAAGCACCAAAGTACATCTCTGACATGTTAGTGCCATATGAACCATCTCGCAATCTGAGGACCTCAGGGACCGGCCTCCTGCAGGTGCCTAGAGTCAGGACTAAACATGGGGAATCAGCATTTCAGTTTTTGCAGCTAAAATCTGGAACAGTCTCCCTGAAGATGTGAGACAGGCCCTCCACTCTGACAATGTTTAAATCCAGGCTAAAAACAGTTCTCTTTAGACGTGCATACGACTGAAAGATCTATCTGCACTCTTCTCTTTTAAAGCACTTTATTTTTAAATTATTTTTAAATGATTCTGTGTGTCTTTTTGTGTTTTGTGATTTTAATGCAACTTTTCCTGTTTATGTAAAGCACTTTGAATTGCCCTGTGTACGAATTGTGCTCTACAAATAAACTTGCCTTGCCTTGCCTTGTTGATTGGAAACCAACATCTATTCCAAATTTGTTCCATAGTATTTCGGCTGAGGCCTACATGATTCCATTATCAAATGTAATTGACACTCTGTTAATGGATGAGGAGACTTTGGACCGGTCACATGGCCGCGAGCTTACTGATCATGAATCTGCCGCAGAAATGTTGTCCAAATTTCCAAAAGAATTATGGGCTGTTAGCGGTTCTGATATTGGCCGCTGTCTTTCTGTAGAACCTGTGGTTCTCAATGTCCAACCAGGCAGTAAAGTTTATGTCCCTCAGAGAAAATATAGTAACAGACAGCAGTTTGAGGGAGTAGATCAGGCGCTTAGAGACTTATGGGAAGCAGGGGTTCTTGAAATTTCAAATTCAACCTGGAACACTCCCCTGAACCCAGTCCCAAAACCAGATGGCACTTTTAGGCCGGCACATGATCTACGTAAAGTGAATGATGTCACTATAACTCCGCTTTTGCCAGTGCCAGACCCACATAAAGTCCTGTCCATTCTGACTCCTGACATGAAATACTTCTCGGTGATAGATTTAAAACACGCGTTTTATTCTATTCCATTGGCAGAAGAAAGCAGATATCAATTTGCTTTCACCCATTGTGGTGTCAAACTGCAGTACACAGTACTCCCTCAAGGGCACCGGAATAGCCCTGGCATCTTTAATGATTGTTTAAAACGTTGTCTTGCAGACACCATAGTACCTGAAGGGAACGTAGTCATTCAATACGTTGACGACATTTTGATTGCATCCACCTCATCCACCGAGTGTTTGACTGCCACGTCTAATGTTCTTTCCCAACTTTTGCGCCATGGCTTTAAAGTGTCCAAATCTAAATTGCAGTGTTGCAGGCCTCAGGTAACCTTCCTAGGTAAGGTCATCTGCTCTGGTAGTATTCAACCCTCGCCCTCACAAAAACAGGCTATTCTATCAGCACCAAGACCAGAGATAGTACAAGGCCTCCTTTCATTTCTGGGCCTTGCCAACTACTCCCGAGGTCATGTTCCTGATTTTACAGGTAAAACTGCCCCTTTGAGGGCCATTATTAAGTCGGCTGGTGTGCGCGAGCTCAACGCGCCCTTGGAGTGGACTCCAGAGGCGGATTTAGCTTTTACTACATTAAAACAAAGCTTGGCTTCTTGTGCTAATTTGGCGGTACCGGACTATTCAAAACCATTTCACTTGGACACAACATTGACAGAAACCTCAGGGTACGCCACTTTGTGGCAAAAAGACAGCGATGGTGCACGTAGGATTTTATTGTATGTTTCTACACTTTTGGATCCGGTTGCTAAAAAGTCTGCATCTTGTGCCTTGTACGCTGACACACTAGCCAAGCTTTTGGCTAAATGTGCCCACCTTGTTATGGGACATTCATTGACGGTTTATACTCAACATTCTGTTGTGGCATATGTACAGTCTAAACTTTTTGCTCTTACACCTCAGAGACAACAGAGGCTATCACCTATTTTGACGGCTCCTAATCTTATGTATGCCCCGGTGGACCTGGCCAATGCCTCAACTGGGTTGGCTACAAAAGGCACACCTCACAATTGTGAAGTCCATTCTAAGGCTGAACTTTCTTTACGACCTGATTTATTTCGCACACCCATTCAGTCTTCTTTGTTGCTTTACAGATGGACATTGTCACCGTCATTCTGACGGCTCCTTGCGTGCTGCTGCGGCAGTTGTCCAGTTTATTGACTCAAACACTATTCCTACAGTGGCCTCTTGGGGCCCTGAAACTGGTTTCTCAGCTCAATATGCTGAACTCATGGCTGTTTTATTGGCCCTACAATATGCTGGTGATCTTGCATGCACTATCTTTACAGACTCCCAGTATGTCCATGGAGGGCTCCATAGAGACCTTCCTGTTTAGCGTCCGGGAGGTTTTCTAACAGCACAGGGCACGCCCATTGCTCATAAAGATTTGTGGGAGTTAGTCTCATCCCATCTGATGCAACCATGTCAACTTGCAGTAGTGAAGGTTCCAGGCCATTGTAAAAGGGATCTATGACATCTTTGGGCAATGCTGCCGCTGATGTTGCAGCTAAGACTGCTGGTGGCTATGTTGGTTCTATAAATGTTGCTATGGTTTCTTCTGTCCCGACTATTCCTTTGTTACAGGCTGTCCAATCCTTTGCCCAGCCTGGGAACTTGACTTTTGGCGCTTTAAGGGGCCTCTGTTAACCCTGACTCGGTCGTTACTCTGGAAAGCACCCTATGGTGCCTAGCACACTTTTGCTTTGTGTGATATGCCCAAACCAGCCCAAGCCCCACTTTCTACCTCTGAAATTCAGCTCAGACATGCCAGCGAAGACCCTAGTTTTTGGGAAAATGTTTTGGGCGCTGATGCATATGAAGACGGCGTCTTTCGTGGTCCTACTGGCCTTCCTTATTTGTCTCCTAACATGATTTTTGATGTTCTTTCCTCACTACATGGTAAATCCCATGTTTGTGCCTTTGAAATGCAACGCCAACTTAAAGGTTTGTATTACCATCCTAAACCTGCTGCTCTCTGTGGAGCATTCACACGCACATGCGTATCATGCTCAATGTTCAACCCCTATCCACACGTTAAGAACATGGGTAAGTTACGTTCGGGTCAGTATCCCGGTCAAGTTATACATTTGGACTTCACTGACATGTTAACACCCTGTAAAGGGAAGCGTTTTCTTCTTTCCATCATTGATACATTCTCAGGATGGGCTCAGTTTTATCCTTGTAAGGCTGAAACCTCTTCTGTGGTGGTTCAGTCACTGGTTACTGATTGGATTCCTAACCATGGCGTCCCTAGTGAAGCTCACACAGACAATGGTAAGCACTTTACCTCCCGAGAAGTAGCTGAGGTATGTTATCTTTTGGGCATCTCAAAACCTTTTCTGCAGTCTACCACCCTATGGGTAACTCCATGGTTGAAACGTTGTCACAGAACTTTAAAGACTATTCTCGCAA
Source organism: Rhinogobius similis (assembly GCA_019453435.1). NCBI lineage: Eukaryota > Metazoa > Chordata > Actinopteri > Gobiiformes > Gobiidae > Rhinogobius > Rhinogobius similis. The sequence continues at coordinate 34,414,921 of CM033634.1, read as the reverse complement.
AATGTGTCATGACACTAAATCACAGAATTGGTTGGTTCATTTGCCAGCGGCAACGATGGCTATGCATTCAATGGTCAACAAACGTACAGGGTTTTCTCCTTATGAATTGACTCATGGCCGTTGTATGCCTTCATCTAATAAAGCACTAGACCCAGCTTTGCCTGAGGTCCTTCAATTTTTTCAGTATAAACCTTACTTTGAAGCTCTGAAATCTCTTGTTACATCACAAACTGTTGATTCAACTCCCACTTTGGTGTATGATCACACTGTTAATCTTCCTTCTCAGGTCTACATAAAGCAGGCTGTTCGTCCATCTTGGTCCTCCCCTCGTTACATTGGACCTTTTGAAGTGACGCACCGCACCTCCCATGCTTTCAAAGTACACGGAAAACCTCATTGGTACCACCACTCCTTTGCCAAACCATACTATGGAAGTGGGCCCGGAGGTCCCACTGAAGGGGGTGGGGATACCCAAAATACTCAAAATACTAAAGACAAAACAGACCAAACCTCAAAATAGATTTATATCCGTCCCTCTCACTTTTACTTGAGATGGTTTACATTTTTCAGGCTTTCTCCAAGACATTTTCATCAATGCCCAGTGTGGCTGTGTGTCCTGATAACGCTACTACTCATTGGAATAGTGATATGTTTGACTTTAGCTGGATCTGGTTTAAATGAACGCAAACTAATGCATTGTAACAATGGAAAAAACATTAAATCTTTACGAGCAAAAGTAGCGGACATACAGACCCCTGGTTGGATTGATGACTGGACAATCAAATGTATAAATGATAATAATACTGATGTTGTAAAAAATGTGACTTTGTTTATGATTGCAGAAGGAAATGGTTCCAGGAGAAGGCGCTCACTAATCGAATCGCATTCACATCTACAAAATAAATGGGTAAAGGTAGCTCATTATACAGCAAAAAGTCAATGTAACTTCACCTTGTTGGGTTTGCTCCTTTAAGCCACATCATGCAGATGAATCTCCCACCTCGGTGGCAGTGCCAGCTGGATTACAAGAATCACTTTGTATATTATACTTAGGAAGAATTATGGCCCGTAATCCTAGTTCTCACTTACCTGAGTGTAGCCAATGGATGCATGCAGCTAATTTAACAGTGTGGAGAAACCCAGTAAATTGGACTAGACAAACTAATAGCACAGTGGGGAGAGGGCTCCACTTTTATAGACAACCATTACCTGCCCAAGTCTGTTACACTCGTAGCTGTAGTGGTACCAGATCTTTAGGTAAATCATCCTGTAAGTATGAAATAGGTCCTAACTCTTGGCCCCGAGACTCACAAAACTGGTGGCAAGACGTACATAAGATCCTAAATCTGGCAAAGAGCTCTACTGTGATTCTCACGCCTCCAGGAAAGGAGGGCGCACCTACTCCTCGTGGGTCCGTTTGGACATGTGGCATTAATTCTTATTTAGTATTACCTACAAATTGGTGCGGCACATGTACATTAGCCAGACTGGCACCTTCTTCCTTAGTTATTTCAGATGATTTAATGCAAGAGATGGTTAAAAAAAATGGCCACCATAACCCCCACAAGTATGTAAGAGTTAAACGAGTCTTGAAAGTAGGAAATAAAACTTTAGGCCAAGCATACATACCAGCTATTGGAGAAGGTCGTGACCCCTTAATTTCTGACTTCAGAGGTTGGTTCGGTACCTTGATCCCACAAGTAGGTACAGCAACCAACGCCCACAAAATTAATATGTTATATTGGGCAATTGAAGATTTAGCCGAAATTGTAGATGACACATTGAAACAATTGGAGGATGGCTCTGAATTAAAGGCAGTAGCCTCAGTAGCCATGCAAAACCGTGTGGCCTTAGACGGTCTTTATGCTGAGCGAGGAGGTATGTGTGCAGCTGTAGGCATAGATCATTGTTGTACTTACATTCCAGATGAAACCGGCAATTGGACACACATTAGAGAAAAGGTGAAAGGTCTTAGGAATTATTTAGAGTCCCAGGCATCTCCAAACAATGGGTTTGGAGATTGGCTATTCTCCGGCTCCTGGAGTCATATCCTTCAAAGATTTGTTGTTATGTTTTTGATTTTCTTTGTTATACTTGGTATTGTTTGTTGTTGTGTTATTCCCATTGTTAGAGGTATGTTGTCTAGGGCTCTAGGCAGCACCACCACAGGAGGCATCTTTTACTCGAAACATCCACTCCACGGAGTAAGGCCCTCACCTGAAGGGGGTGACAGAGATGATGTGGAAGTGTCTGAGAAGACAGGTTTGGCCCCAGACTGGCAGGATCCTGAGGACAACTGTGATGGAGAATGTGGTATTGATTTTATTAATGAATAATTGTTTTGGAAGTGTTTTGTGTTTTATCGTTGCAGATTTCGAGTTGTGTGTACATGGGATTGAAATGTGAAGGTTTAAAGCTACATGATGTTCTGAGAAAAATGTTCTGTGCATCCATGTCATATGTAAGGACTATGTCGACCATGTACACTTGAAGGTTTGATTTTGAGGTCTTTGGAGACCTCAGAAGGGGAATTGAAGGGTTTTATATTTTTATACTTTTATATTGGAAGACTTTTTATATTTTATAATTATAAAATAATGGTTTTATAGTTTTACTTATGTAAGATGAATTGCAGAAGTTTTGTTTGTTGTACAACATGTCAGTTATTGAGTTTCAGGTAACATCCAAACTAGTTGTGAAGTCTTCATTTTGTGGCAAAGCCTAAATCTCAGGAATGTGTAAGATAAACAAAACGGCCTCTCCCTGCGCACACACCATATAAGGAGAACTTTACGTTAAACCCCCCATCAGAAGACTTCAGGAAGGATGCCATCGCCTCTTCTTGCATATTCATGTATTATTCATGTGCCATGTGTTAAATACGGATGGACTGAGCCAGTGGTTATGTTCTGGGGAGATAGAGGCGAGAATAACCAATGTTAGGGCTCAGAACATCCAGAGCTCTGTATAGATTATTTTGTATTAGGGAAATAAATCTTTTGATTGTAACTCGTCGAATCCTGGCCATCATTATACTGGTATGTGTTATTAGTTATATAGTGTAGTAATTGTTGACTGCTAAACGCTCCACTCTTACAGTAAACGAACACGCTGGATTTGGCTGATAAATAATAAGAAATAGCCAAAGAATTCTTCAAGATGAACTAAACATCTGACTTTATGTGTTTCTGGCTTTTACATTTACATCGAGACGTGTAGCATGAGCTGACAGTTAGCTTAATTTAAACCAGGGGTGTCCAAACTTTTTCCATCGAGGGCCGCATACTGAAATACAGACCAATCGGAGGGCCACAAATCAATCATGAAATGTTAAAAAAGCTGCGTTTATCTGATGTTTTAAGCACCACCACATCTACATTCAGCCTCAGTGCCTTAATATCAGTTCTGTCTCGCACCAAAATGTTAGTTATTTAGGTTAGAATTGTAGAAAATGTGAAATTTGCTGTAAATAGTACTTCTCAGGACAATGTGGGCCAATTCACCAAGAAGCCTGAGGGCCAAGAAAAAATGGTCTGAGGGCTGCATTTGGCCCCTGGGCCTTAGTTTGGACATGCCTGATTTAAACAGTTTTGTCCTGGTTCTACATAGAAGTCATCATAGAGACAGCCCGCACCTGTCTGCACCTGTCTGCATATGCGTAAACACGGCCTCACTTGTCGGCTAATGTGGACAGGGCCTCACCTGTCGGCCTGAGTTGACAGGGTGCACACTGCCTTGGCGGCGCTGTTCCCGCTCAGCAGACTTCCTCCTCGGAGCTCCAGGCCTTTACCCCGGATGCCCTCCCGCAGCAGCTCCTGGATGGACAGGGGCTGGATGACGGGCTGACTCAGGCCCAGCTCGGAGGCCTCGGGGCTGGGCTCGGTGCTCAGCTCCAGACCCTGGTCCACACTGGAGCTGTGCTGAGTCTGTGTGATGGTGGTGAGGGAGCAGGGCTGGGAGCTGTCGCTGAAGTGACTGCGCTCAAGGGAACTGACGTACTCCGTCACCCTGAAACACACAGGGTCACCCTGTCACTCTGAAACACACAGGGTCACTCTGTCACTCTGAAACACACAGGGTCACCCTGTCACTCTGAAACACACAGGGTCACCCTGTCACTCTGAAACACACAGGGTCACTCTGAAACACACAGGGTCACCCTGTCACTCTGAAACACACAGGGTCACCCTGTCACTCTGAAACACACAGGGTCACTCTGTCACTCTGAAACACACAGGGTCACCCTGTCACTCTGAAACACACAGGGTCACCCTGTCACTCTGAAACACACAGGGTCACTCTGAAACACACAGGGTCACTCTGTCACTCTGAAACACACAGGGTCACCCTGTCACTCTGAAACACACAGGGTCACCCTGTCACTCTGAAACACTCAGGGTCACTCTGAAACACACAGGGTCACCCTGTCACTCTGAAACACACAGGGTCACTCTGTCACTCTGAAACACACAGGGTCACCCTGTCACTCTGAAACACACAGGGTCACCCTGTCACTCTGAAACACACAGGGTCACCCTGTCACTCTGAAACACACAGGGCCACCCTGTCACTCTGAAACACACAGGGTCACCCTGTCACTCTGAAACACACAGGGTCACCCTGTCACTCTGAAACACACAGGGTCACTCTGAAACACACAGGGTCACCCTGTCACTCTGAAACACACACACAGGGTCACCCTGTCACTCCTAGAAACACACAGGGTCACCCTGTCACTCTGAAACACACAGGGTCACCCTGTCACTCTGAAACACACAGGGTCACTCTGTCACTCTGAAACACACAGGGTCACCCTGTCACTCTGAAACACACAGGGTCACCCTGTCACTCTGAAACACACAGGGTCACCCTGTCACTTTGAAACACACAGGGTCACCCTGTCACTCTGAAACACACAGGGTCACCCTGTCACTCTGAAACACACAGGGTCACTCTGAAACACACAGGGTCACCCTGTCACTCTGAAACACACAGGGTCACTCTGAAACACACAGGGTCACCCTGTCACTCTGAAACACACAGGGTCACCCTGTCACTCTGAAACACACAGGGTCACCCTGTCACTCTGAAACACACAGGGTCACTCTGAAACACACAGGGTCACCCTGTCACTCTGAAACACACAGGGTCACTCTGAAACACACAGGGTCACCCTGTCACTCTGAAACACACAGGGTCACCCTGTCACTCTGAAACACACAGGGTCACCCTGTCACTCTGAAACACACAGGGTCACTCTGAAACACACAGGGTCACCCTGTCACTCTGAAACACACAGGGTCACCCTGTCACTCTGAAACACACAGGGTCACCCTGTCACTCTGAAACACACAGGGTCACTCTGAAACACACAGGGTCACCCTGTCACTCTGAAACACACAGGGTCACCCTGTCACTCTGAAACACACAGGGTCACTCTGAAATACACAGGTTTAGACGGTCACTCGGAAACACATTAACAGTGCACACATTATTATATATATATATATATATATTATATATATATATATATATATATATATATATAATATATATTAAGGTCCTTTTAGACAACTTTGCCATCTTTCTGTTCAAACAATACAAATGTTCCTACCTGAAGATGTGGGGCCAGCAGTCGTGGTTGTGGCTGCCCATCTCCAGCCCCACGTTGAGGATGGCGTCCATGCAGAGCACGTGCGCAGTGTGCAGACGGACCCCGGGGCCCCGCATCTGCTCCAGCCGCTGCTCCACACGCTGCTTCACTGAAGAGACACAGAGTGCACACACGATGTACAGGAGGGGTCTCAAACTGGGGTCCTGGAACACTTGTGGTCTAAGGGCTGTGGATGGTTCCTCGGAAATGTTTTAAAACAAGAGACAAATCTTAAAAATCTGTTTCTTCTAAACATTTTTGTCCTCCTTTGCCTCAGTAAAGCACTTTGTGACCTATGTCTGTGAAAAGCGTGACACAAATCCATTTTCCTTCCTTACGTTTGAACACTTTCTCTCCCCTGGAGGTTAGTACCTTGTGTGATGGCATCCCCGGTCTCCAGCTGCTCCCTGTCCTCCCGCTCCTCCTGGACACACGACGCCGCCGCCATCTGGGCCAAGGCGGACGCACAGTTGGCAGCCACTCCTGAGCAAACACCCACACGGCGCAAAAGCAAACACAACTTTTGTTACATTTTATTTGTTAATGTTAAAAAGACATCTAAAATTTTAAAATATAATCTGGCAACCTTCAAAAACATAAGGAACTCACTCACAACAGAAGCCGCAAAAACTTATCTAAATACTATGATCTTACCACATTTTTCTTACTGTATCTCAAGCTGGTCCCAAGCAAACAAGACCACACTGAAGCCGCTAGAATCAATCTATAAGCGCGCACTAAAAATCCTGGATAAAAAACCGCATCTGTATCATCATTGCCATATACTGCACAAGCATAAAATGCTGAGCTTTGAAAATTTTATCACATTCGCCCAAATCCAACTGGTTTATAAGATCATCCACAATCTGGCTCCTCCGCCCCTCAAAGAGTTCATTCACCAGACTTCAGCTGTGACCACCAGGATCACCAGAACCTCCACCAGAGGACAGTGCAGAGTTCCCCAGTGTAGAACAAGCCTTGCCCAGTCGTCCTTCTCAAACCAGGGGACCAAACAGTGGAATAAGCTCCCCACTGAGCTCACAAATGAAAGTAACCTCTGTACCTTCTCCAGAGAGGTAAAGAAGTGGTTTATAGAGAACCAGAGATGCACACACTGAGCACAAACTTGCGCTATTATTTGAAATATGTATATATGGTTTTATGTAATTAGTATCGAATAGTCTTGTCTTAGCTCCTTTTATAAACTTATTTAAAAGTGTATTAGCCTTACTAGGTGTAAATTGTTCTAGGATTTTTTAACAACTAATACTGTAATCTTAACTTTAAAGTGCTGGTATCTGCAATGAACCTCGATGTTAAAATAATGTTGATGACGATGAAGTGTGAGTGAATGATTGAGTGTCAGAGACTGTATGAAAACTGTTGCACTGTAAATAATGCACATTGTCCTCCCCCTGTCCCTGATCCAGGACTGCAGATGGAAATTAGCTTGCATAGCTATAATCTGGTGCAATCATCTTTGCCCTCGAGCATAATGTCATTGTACATGGTCCTGTTCAAATAAATAAATAAATAAAATAAATAAATAAAAAATTTGTGATGAGATAAACGTGTTTTGCGCAATGCTAATTCAAAAAGTTGACCATGTCTGTGTGCAGATATGTGTACTGTTGTGTCGTGGGGCAAGACACTTCACCCAGCGAGCACGTACGAAGAGCGAACAAACAATGTGTGTAAAGAAACAAGCGCTAAGGCAGAATTTATAACAAAATAATGTGAGCCCTTCCATTCAGGTGGTTTTAAAGGTGCACTATGTCATACTGTATGTCTGATGGATGGTCCGCCACCTGCTTGTCGCCATGGAGATGTTGAAAATTCACAGAGACAAGAAGGTGACACCAGGCCAAGTTACAGATCAGGTCTGGGGAGCACACAGTAGCACCTTATTTACACCAGCTCTGTAGTGTCAGCTTTATATAAAATAGGATATTTTTACAAAATGTTTAACAGAGAACAACACGGTCAAAGTGCAAAAGTGAGGCCCAGTGTAGATAATACTGTTGCGCTGGATTACACACTTGTTTACAGAATGTCTGAGGTAAACATTGCTGTAAGCCGTCCAGAACAGTTGAACCTGTGTAATTAACCAACAGTTGGTGCTGCTGCGGGATAAGGGACAGCACAGTGAAAAGTTAAACGTAAAACAGCTTTAGTTTGCTCTTTAAATGCTGAATAGATCCATGAGAAGCAAGAAAAACTCAAATCCAACGGCAAATAAAGTTTTGACCAGTAATTTAGCCCAGAGTGATGTTCACCTTTCAATGATCTGTCTTGATACAGTAAATGGAAATCAACAAGGAAAAGTTTCCCTGTGTTCATCTTTTGTCTGGCTATATTTAGCTGGTTGAACTAAACGCAGTGGGATCCACCAATTACATCATTTTGCCGCAGTCACATCCACGGTCCACTCTTGCCCTGGTATTGCACTGGAGACATGTTAGAGTTGAAGGATTTGTTCATTTTTTCATGTCCAATGCAATATGGTGAGAAAAAGTGATGGCTGATCAGTTCTGTCGCTACTTTTGGGCTGTTATGTAAGGCAGATTAATACTATTCCCAAATTATATCATTTGAATTTATTATAACTTCAGCCACAAAATGGATAATAGAGCAGTGTAGTCACAGTTTGTGCAAGTCCCTCTTTGAACTGAAGTGTTCCAATAAAACTGTATATATCTATCTATCTTTGAAATCAGCCTTTAGAATGAATGCTGTCCATGGTTTTTTCTTTTTTTTCTTACTTTTCCCCCTTTTTTAAACAATATATGTGCCTGTAATGTAATAAATGCAAGCTACATTTAATAACCTTTAATATTATACTGTGGAACTTTCAAGACAAATAAACATCAAAGGTGGCAGACCTCATTCAGAGAGGTTAAACCAGGCATGTCCAAACTATGGCCCGGGGGCCAAATGCAGCCCTCGGACCAATTTTTCTTGGTCCCAGGCTTCCTGGTGAATTGGCCCACACTGTCCTTAAAAGTTCTTTTTACAGCTAATTTCAATTTTTATACAATTATAACCTAAATAACTAACATTTTGCTGTACGACAGACCTGATATTAAGGCACTGAGACTGAATTTAGGTGTGGTGTCACTTACAACATCAGGTTAATGCCAGTTTTTGAATGTTTTACAATTGATTTGTGGTCTCTATGTGGCCCTTGATGGAAAAAGACACCCCTGGGTTACACCTTTGAACCATGTTGGGTACACACTGATTCTGTACAGCATCATGAGTGAGAGTTGTGACAGACCCAGGGCACAGCTGAGCGCGGCGGCCTTCCTCAGACCGTCCAGACTGAGGCAGATGGCGTCCCTCTCCCTTTGGCTCTGCTCCTCACGGCCCTCGGAGCCCAGGATGAAGGCCAGGCCCCTGGAGCTGCCCGCCATGCGCCCGGTCAGCGGGGTGGACAGCACCTCCATCAGATTCTTCCACACGCCGCTGAGGAGGAACCGAGCGAACACCGAGCCTAAGGATGAGGACAGGACGGTTTACAGCGTTTTATTGTTTTATTTATTTTTTATGATTTTATTACATTTTTTTTTATTGCAGTTTACATTTTCAGTGCTTCCCCTTAAACTCCCTCCCCACCTGAAGAGAGGGACGGGGTAATAATACAGTTAAATATATGTAGATGCACATGGCATACGTGCAGACATGGATAGACCTGTCCAATCAGTTACAGAATGAAGACATATGTACACACACACCTGTAAACACACACTCATATACCTGCACATATACATACAAACCCACATTCTCAAGTCGATGAACATAAAGCAGAATACGTCACACAGTTTGGGTTCACAAAAAGACAAAAAGATGCTTTCTCTGATCCAAAGACCTCAATCCCAGCAGCTGCACTAAACCATGGTGTACAGGACTAAAAAGAATATGATGTGAACAAACCTGCCATGACAGTGTCACTGGTGTTCTTCTCAGAGGAGAGCGGTGACTGGACAGATGACCTCCTGATCAGCTGACCTCCGATAGCACTGCTGCCCAGACCATCAATGTCTAAGAAGAGAAGATTTATATATATATGGAATAGAGGTTTTATGCTCCTAAAGGAAACATATTCTGATTCATTTGTATTATTCTTGGCCTTTAAACTGGCTCTTGTACCCTTGCAGCAGAATCTCATGGTTTAGAATGTCACTTTCAGGTGCTTAGTATTGAACTATAACAGTAGCTCATCATTTTACATTTTGTGAAATATGAGAGATTCTCTCATCAGGATTTAGTGTCACAAGCACAAATGGGATGGTGCACTTTGTTATCTGACTTTTAATGTGTTGAAACCAATTGCACGTGTTTGGTTTTGCTGTGTTATATTTAGATTTTTAGTTCTCACCGTTTGTAGACTTGTTACCTTGACTACCCTGGGTTAGGGTCTGGTTTTATCCTGCTTTACAGCCTGTTTATGGCGTCTCTGTCTTTCTCATTTTGGTTGGTGATGAAAATTTAGCTTAACTTTTGTTGTAAACATGGGCTTCTGTTTTTATCAACTAAACATTCTTATATTGTAATAAATTATAAGATTATAATAATTGCCTTCTGGGTGTGATTGATTACAAAACAACAGTTTGCAATTTTATTTTACAATAATAGCATTTTGTGTTCTTGTTCTATCTCCAGACTCCCAATAACCCTGACTTTTACCCCGTTACATGAGCACTCCATCTACTGATAGACTGAATTACCATGAGAAAGACAAAAGACTTGCCCCGACATGCTAATGTAAGCAGTGTAATAATCGAGCCTGAAGATGATTAATGGACTTAAAACAGTAAAAGAGACCTCCAAATCGCTACCTATGATTAGAGACAGGCTCAGGGCCGCTGCAAGCCATTTGGGTGCCATAAGCAGAGACGCTCTGTGGTGCCCCCTCCTCAACCGTCTTCAAACGTGTAAAAAGATATAGGGGTTCGACGTCTGTGCTACAACCTTGTGATGATTGTTACAATAGATACATACTATATATATATATATATATATATATATATATATATATACTAAACTAAAGAGAGAGAGAGAGAGAGAGAGAGAGAGAGACAACGCGTGAGTCCTGTTTGTTTATAAATGATACAGAACTAAAGCCTACTGTAGGCGCCTGTTTGTTTAAGTTTAGCTGCTGCACATATTCTATTCTGTGATTCAGTCCAGACTGTCGGGTTGAGCTGGTGCCCCTCAGAGCACTTGGTGCCGCACACACTGTGCGTTGTTTGTGTAATGGGAGCGGCAACACTGGATAGGCTGACATATCAGTTGGCCGATATGTAGCTCTGTTGTAACTGTTTAATGGAAAAACAAGCTTAATTCGAACGCTTTAGGCCACCACTGCTTTAGTGCGAAGAGGGCAGTGCACACATTTTGACTAAACTGCTCCCTTATAGGTTAGTGGAAAAGGAGAATTGTGGATGTCTAAAATGTCCTTATTATACTCTTTTATGTAGACTAGCACTATCTGCAGTAATTGAGTCTGAAGTCATTTAAAATCATACAGTTCGGCCATCAGCAGCTCTGGGTTCTAAAATATTGATATTGGACATAAAAAAAAACAAAAAACAAAAAACCACTTAAAAACATATCAGTCAATCTCTACCTTTGATGCCACAAGTCTGGGAAATTGTAAAACAATTTTTTTTGTTAGACTCAGCAAAGGAGAAGAGAAGAGAAGCTCGTAAACAGGATTAATGAAACAAGGGTGAACAAAGCTAAATACAACTGCTCATATGTTTTTGATGATGAACAATGTTCGAACATGGTTAAAATGCATAACAGAGGCCATACCCATGAGCATGGTGATGAGAGGCAGCCGGTGGTCCTCAGGAGAGCCGTAGTAGCCAGCCTCGGCCAGCAGGTTGTGCTCTAACACCTGCTGATACAGCTCCTCGATCCAGGCCTGGGACAGCACCACCAGGACCCCGCTGCTCTGGATCACCCGCACAAACTCCTTCTGCACACAACACACCGGCACACACAGACCCACAGACCTGATCAAACAAAGCTATTTAGAATCATTTAACATAAAAATATAATTACTGACCATTTCAGATCATATACACAGTTGTTTAATGTAATAATTGTATTTTTGTTACATGGAGTTGGTCAGTAAAATTCAGAAACTATACAACGATGTTTGAGCAGTATATTGATCTCTAAATATAACTCAGTGTTTGAGTGTATAATGTGTAGAAATGACGGTGGGACTGGCAGGTCGTGTGTACGGGACAAAAGCCGCCAGCGAGGAGCCGTGCACGGGTCGTGTGGTGTGTACGTGCTGTAACGTGTGGCACATCAAAGTCACATGATCACGTGTCAGTCTGTGTTCTGTCAGTTATAAACACCAACAGACACATCATTGACACGTGTTGGTCATTTATTTATCCTGTGTGGAATAAAGCTGCTACTGCAATGTCCTCAAGTGTAAATCTTTTAAAAACAGGATTCAGTTGACAGAAGTTAGTTAAAAAGGCTTATTATGCTTTTTATTAGAACGTGTAAAATAAATCAAGCATAAATGAGTGGAGAAATGAATTATTGTAGATTAAATTAATTTGTATTTAATCCTTAACGATACCCATCCCTAGTCTGAACATGTACATTTGACCAAAATAAACAATCATATTTTTCGCGATGCCATCAAAATGCAACACTTTATGCGACCAAGACGATACTGCAGGTCGAGTAGATAATGTACCTAAACCATGAACGATAAACAGGAAGCATCTGATGCTAATGTGCTTTGGTGACTTTGTTTTGCTGAGCACGTGGGCTCTACATATAAGTCAGCATCAGTGGAACTGCACCGCTTTATCACAAGATCAAGTCAGCGTTTGGTGAGAAATGACTCTTTTCTGTTTCTATCTGCTTTTTGATGTCTGAGTCTGCGTTCTCTCTCGTCCATGTGGCTGTGGTGAAGCCCAAGAGAACCAGGCAGTGGAGACGCCTTCAGACCGTGCCCCTCTGCTGGTGTGTTCATGTGTGAGTGTGCAGTACCAGGCTGAGCACGGGGGGCAGCGCTCTCCTCCTGTAGTGGTCCGCACACAGCAGCTTGAGGTTGAGCAGCAGAGCGTAGTATGACACCAGGTACAGTCCGTCTGCGTTCATCAGGGACTGACAGCTCAGAGTGTCCCCAGGCTCCAGGCCCGGAGAGTGGATCCCCCCTGAGGACGAGCACACGGTTATTATATCATATGCTGCTCTAATTGACTTCCTGTGACAATGTATTTCTGTGTTACGTAGACTTGGATATAAAACATAGTGCCTCTGACAGGTTGTACTACTCATTTGACTAAAACAAAGATAAATATATTTCAAATTCTGCTGAAATCTTTACAAATTTTACGCTAGTTTAGCTTTTGTTTTTATTTTGATTTACTTCCTGGTTGTAAATGATGGCATTACTGGGAAATTACCAAGAAACCATCTTGTACAGAGCACCAAAACTCATCTAATGTCACAAAAACTGTAAAACTAGAACAAAATGAACACCTTTATTTTGTTGAATCAATGTTTAAAGTGTCCAAAAAGTATTTTCTTTTGTGTAAATTATGCATAACCTTTGTCTCCTTAGTGTGATGTCATCAATTTGATTACTTCATGTAATTTTCAACATATTTTTCAACTTTTCTCCACAAATAACTACCTGATTGGTGTAAAACTATAATTTATATTTACAACAGGTATTAATACACTGAATAAAGTTAAAATTAGAAACTCTGTCATACGCACTTTAAAGGACAGATATTCTGCATTCTTTGTGTTGTTCTTGTTCTTTAAACCTGCTCTTGTACGTTTGCTTTGGCATCTCGTGTTTTAGAACTTAAATAATGTGTTTTACAAAAAGCCTTTCAAACGTCAGGAGCTGAGTTCGAGCTGCAGGCGGCAGGGAGAGTTGTAGAGGGGAGAAAAACAAAGCACGCTGTTGTAATAAATGCGAGGGATAAAAGCTCAGAACGAGTCTGGTGATGATTTATGGAACTAAAAACAGTGCACAAGAGTTCTACAACTGACGTGACAATTCGAAAGTGTTTTTTAATAGAGAGGACTTACTAAACAGGATTCGTGAGAATATTGTTACTGAAGCTAACTACAACTCTAGATATGTTTCTGATGAGGGAACACTGTGTAAACCTTGTTAAAAGTTCAAATTGTCAATTTTGAATAATAAGTGTAATTTAACAAAGTGTGAACCCAGTGAAACAGAACTAAACAGAACTAAACAGGACTAACCAGTCATTTTGTTGTATAATCCATAGTTCTTAAATGAAAAGTATGTTCAATAGTGTAAATGTGACTTTTAATGGGTTTTTAATCAGCCGTGTCCTGTGGGATAAACAGAACCGCTCTATTCATTAGGACACTTAGGCGTGCACTATCTGATTTTACACAGCGCATGTAAACCTCCCACGGGCACTCTGGCACCGATGCATTATGGGATTCGCCTCTGAGGGGAAACTGTTGATTAAGAGTCCTGCCACACAAATGAAGTGACTACACCTGCAGTGAACAGCACAAGTGCAGGGACGAGCGAGTGAGAGGCGCCTCCAGGCAGAGCGCTGATGCTCCCGCTGCTCTGTTCATGTCTTCAGCCTCGTTTTCTTCACATAAAATGTCACAAAGAGGTCACAGCTTTAATGAAGGCGACTGAACAGACTAAAAGATTAGGGGAAAGTGGACCTCTGGAGAAGGAGAGCACCACCTCATGACATCACCAGGTGGAACAGCATTTTGAGCTCTTGAAAAGGAGTCTGACTGAGAATGATACATGTTTGCTCAAATACATGTGAATGAAACACTTCCAGGGATTCTTTTCACGAGGGAACAACTTTGTAACATAAATACATGCAAAAGTCCACTTTGCTAGTTTTTCAAATTTTGTCAGCCCACTATTTCTATTCAGTTCATGCTATCAATACCACATTCTGTGGTCAGGCCTATTTCTTGTCAACGTTTTTGTTCCAAAAACCTTTTCTGCTTTTGCATTGGAACATTAGAACCCAAACCAAAATGTCATCATTAATTATAATGATAAAATGGTAAGCCTTTAGTGCCACTTTGAAAACTTGGATTTTACATGTATTGCATGTATTTTAAATAAAATAAATAAAAAATAACTTCCATAAAACTGAGGCAAGAATGTAAGAAGAAGGTACATTTTTATGTGTAAGGGTCAAGTTTCTCTAAACGTTTGTAGCATTTTTAGTTTTTGTGTACCATCACTTAGCAATACACACTTAGGACCCTAAAGACATCAATGTTCACTTAAAAAACCTTTAAAAAATTGTATAAATTAAACTTTTTTCCAAGCTTTTATGGCTAAATCTAAAGATCTAAACTATCATTGTATCATTGTAATGCATAACGATTATCAAGATTTAAATCCCTTAATTTGCCACTTTCAAAACTTAACTTGTCATGTTTTGTAAACATGAGCTCATACGGTGGTACTTGCTGTGACAAGCTTGAGAAGCACTGTATTAGAGAAGTGCTCAGCTGTAGACAGGACCTACCAGCCTGCAGCCCGGAGCAGAAGGTGGAGGAGAAGTTCTGCAGACTGGTGTCCACCTCTGCGGCCGTGGCGAGCCCCAGGAGGCGGGGCAGCAGGCCGGACAGGGACTGGAGGAAGAGGCGCGCGCTGTGCTGGTCGGCCTCCTGGTGGCGCAGCAGTTTGAGGGAGAGCGCGGCGGTGCGGAGCGAGCGGTGTCCGGGGCAGTCCCGCGGCGTCTGCTCCTCGTCCGCCAGCGACACGTTGTCCGAGCCTATGTCCGACACGTCCGAGCGGCCCGAGTCCTTCTCCGCCGCCATGGAGTACTGGTCACAGGAGTCCAGCTCTGTGCGGGACAGGTCCTGCTCCTCCATGCTGTCCACAGACGAGAATGTGACAAGTCTGAGGAAACTGTTCAGTACTTACTAAACATGACTTCAAATGAATGTGTGCGTACAATTAAAAAGACTCACAAGCATACAAAAGCTTTGAACACGGAATGGAATGAAACCAAAAATCAAAACCTGTTTTAAAGCCCAAAATTTGTTTAAAACAATAATTTTAATATAGTAATACAAGGTTGGAAACATTGTCACTGGTGTATTTCACAGTCTGTGCCTCTTGGTCCTGACTCCGCCCCCTGTAGCGTCTGTTTCTACTGAAGGCGCAGGAGTCTTTCTCCGAGAGAAGAACATTGTTATGGGTAGTTGTTGGCGCTCTTTTTATAAACGGATATGCCACCTTCGATTATATTTGAGAACTGCAATGAACGACTCGTCAAAGGGTCCCGTTCTTGTGCGTGCGCTGAAGTTCAGTGGATGCACTGTAAAAATATCCGCACTGTAAAAAAAATCCGTGAAGCAGCGAAGCCGTGAAAGATGAAGCGCGATAAAGCGAGGGATCACTGTATTGAAAAACTATAAGACTACATTTGGTCAAATTTTTTGTCTTTTAACAGACTTATGAGTAAAAACAGGTAAATATGTCATATGAGCTGCAAAGATTGTTGGTTAATTTTCCATTTTATAAAGGTCCATTGTTCTTTGAGGTAAGTCAATGTAATATTTTCTTTCTTTCTTCCTTCTAAAAAGGGCCAAAATTGCTCATATTTGAAACTCGATTTTACTGAAAATTGGAGTAATGTCAGAGTCCTCACTATTCACAGGGGAATACTGACTGCTGAGGAAACTATGGTTGTCAAGTGGTCCAATTTTACCTTGTGTAGACTCAGAGGAATATTGAACTTAGATTAACATAGATAACTTAGATTAACATAGATTAACAAAGTACTGTTTTTGACATCTCCATCCCACTCGAGCTCAGAACTATGTATTTGGGCCTCAAAACTCCTACCATGGACTCAACAAATGGATATATTTGGAGCATAAAATTGGCAGAAGCCCTCACCAAGAAAATTAATGACAGACTTTTTTCAGATGTCTTGTGCTATTAGTTCCTGTAGAATTTCTCTTTCTCTCTGTGTCATGTTCTGTGTTTTATCTTTTGTTGTTGACAATTAAAAACTGGGAAAAAATACCTGGGGTAAAAGATGCTATCTTATCCTGTCCTAGCATTTACTTAAAGACAGCAAACTGACCGAAAAAACAAAAAAATTTATTAAAAAGTAATAAGTAACTAAGTGCTAATTAGGAAAGATAAGTTTTGTTTTTGGTTGTGAAAATTACACTATTATCATTTTTACAAAACAGAAAAACTGTCACAGAGAAAGAACATACAATAACAAGACATTCAAGTATAGTCCTAAATGTGTCCCTCCCCGTGCAGTAAACAGAGTGTTGTGTTGGATCTTCTCCTCTCTGTACCTGAAGTTGCTCTCGCTGTAGCGCGCTGACCCCGTCCCGTGATACGAGCGCGCTCTGGACTCCACGGAGAGGAAGTTGGTGATGTCGGGATAGACGAGGCCGTGACTTCTCTGGAGCACGTCCGGAGGTACTGCCCCTGCCCCTCCTCCTCCCGTGGGCCTCTCTCTGTCCCCGTCTGCTCGCTCGTCCTCCCCCGCTCTGCTGTGGTCCAGCCGGGATGTCAGCGTCCTCTTGGCCTCCTCCTCCTGACTCATGCAGGACGACGGGGACGGGATGCGCACCTACAGCAGAGTGTGGGATAAAATTCACAGTTCACACAGAATATCACTCAAGTTATGGAACTTTAAATACTTTGGTTACCTCTAAAAACAGTAAAGCTACTATTAATAGAGAAACAGTAGTAAAATGCAGTGCTGCCACTCCCAGTCACACATGACACACTGTGTGCAGGGCATTAGTGCTCTGAGGGCACCAGCCCGACCAGGCAGTTTGGATTGAATAACATGATGTAGGCGTAAGTAAGTGTGCAGCAATGGCACAGTTCCTTTTGCAGTTCCACAGTAGGCCTACTTTATAGTTCTTATCATTTCAGTTTAAACAGACACAGACAGACCAGGGACTCGGGCGTATTGTATGATCTAAATGGAGCATAATGGTATTGACCTTATTCTGCCCCGCCCACTTTTGCTGTTTTTTGCACTTTTGTTGTAAACGCACTCCCGTTTGACGAGAACTCCGTTAAAGCTAATGACGAACGAGGAAAATGTATTGCTGCTAAAATGTTACATAAAGTAGATTGATTTGTGTAAAATGTTTAATGAACACGAGCAACAACAAGTCACAACGCAACGATTTCCTGGTCAGTCTGAAAACGGCTTTTTAGTCCATGTAGAACTTATTTTCTGTTGAGCTCGTCTGCTCCATGTAAACTAATACAACAGAAACAAGACGGCAGCGCGTAAGGCAACTTCCGGAATAAGGTCAATACTCATATTCAATTAGAAACAAACAAGCAAACAGCAAATGTAACAAGAATGGCACGTGTCAGCAATTGAGCTGAACAGCAGCGCACGCAAACCCAAAGTGGTCCATACAAATGTCTAAACATGTTATAATAAATGTAACAGAATGAAATAGAAAGAAGTGTAAAAGAAAGTGACAGTTCAGACGTGCTGAGTGATAGTTTGCAGCCTGTAGTGTTTTCTGTTGTGTCTGTCCTGCAGAAGAACAGGAGAAGGACTGTGAGTGATTTGTAGAGAGGGGCAGAGCAGGGAAATGTAGGGACTGCAGGGGCACTAACAATAAACTGAAAAATGAGTTGCTAATATTACTTAACCTTATCTAAAATGCACCAGAATACAGGAAATTATATTATTTCCTGGGGAACGGTGAAACTCGCGGAAACACAAACATGCATTACTCTAAATGGTGGCTAAGTGGCTTAATGACAAGGGGAACAGCACTACGTATTTGCACTTTCGAGGGTGTTGGGAGCATGGGGACAAAGCATTTCCCTGGTAGACTCAAATTATGACCTCAACTAAACAAAAAACATGTCATATTGGCCAGCCCTCTCCCTGTGGCTGTGCCCCTGTCTCCGTGCCTGAAGCGTACCTCCTCCCCGCACTCCTCGGGCGTGGTGTGCTCCAGCGCCCCCTCCAGGTCCAGGGTGGTGTGCCCGGTCTCTGTGGTGATGCTGATGCTGATGTCGGGGCTGGGTTCGGAGCTGTGGTGCCAGGGCTGGGGCTGGGCGGACAGCACGTGCCTCTGCCAGCGGAAGTCGGCCTCGTTGATCTCCATGGACTCACGGGTGGACTCTGTGCCCTCCTTCAGGTCGTCCAGGCGCCGGAGCAGGAGCCGGGCCTGAGCACATGTGGGTGCAGCAAGGACAGGTTACACACACTTTCATTTGTCATTCACAGACCACACAGTGAGCTGACGAGGATGGGGAGATGGATTTTTTTGAGCTGATAACTGATATTTGTTTATATCAATGTATAATTTTTGAATTCCATAGCAAGGCCCACAAATCTATCTATCTATCTTAAGTTGAAGTAAATATCACAAGTTAACTTTCCATTTTAGTAAAATAAAAACAAAAACTATTATAAAACTTGCAGTCTGTCTAAAAAAGACAAATTTAATGCACTGAGGACAAACTGTGAATGGCACATGGACGCACACAGACTGGAGCGGTGCAGAGAAAATAGCAGCGTCAAATATTAGCTGTTTTTTTTTCTTCTTCAAGATATTGGCCAATGCTTAATATACAGTATCTGTGATTATCTTAGATTGTCTGTAATAATCTTCCAATATCATCTGAAACTAGCGCCGTAACAATTCAGAAATCTCTCAATTCGATTCGATGCAGGATTCAGGAACCACAATTGGAATAATCACAATTCTGTCATGATCGTAAAATAATCATTTAAAAAGTCATTATTACAAGACAAGATATGTATGAGAGGTTATTTCATACTCACATTTGACTGCGTGACATGAACACAGATACACGTCACACTCAGAGGACTGTCAGGGTGTGGCTGCGGGGCCGTTTTCATATTAATAATAATAATAATGCATACCACTTATACAGCACATTTCGATACACTCAAAGACATTGCATTATTCGGTCACTCCACACTTGATGGATACTGTTTTTCAGTGCAATTCTCTGTATCTGTATCATCACATTTAAGCTCAGTGTCACCGCTCGCTGATACTAACATTGCACATCCTTAACACTAATAGAGCCTTTATGCAGGAGCGTCAGGTTGGGAGGGTAAAGGGTACTGGTTTTTTCTCAGTTGCATTTTTTTGCACTTCTAATCTATTTTTGTTTGTTTGTAATAAAATGCGTTGTGGTTGAGTTAAGTCCTTGAGAGACTAAACACAATTATGCATGACATCTGCAGGCCCCATCACTTGTTTAAAAAGAGAGGAAAATCATTGCTCACACATTAGCCAACTTGTTAACAAATAAAACTAGTGACAATAACTTGCAGTTAGTGTATTTTAATATTGTAACAATACATTTTGGGATCTGATACAAACAGTACTATACTACAATATAAGCTAGTAACTACACAGATATCGATAAAGTTATCGATAAAGTTATTTTTAGGTGTATGTAATAACAAGTGGGTGTCAATTCTTGCAAAAGGGAACGAAAAAATAAAAATAATAACTGAATTTGTGGACATAAATAAAATATACAAAATTATGTATTAGGGGCCCACTGAGAAGATATGAACCTGGGGCCCACAATTTGGTGCTGGGCCCCTGCTTTTATGCAACCTTTATTAATGGAATTGCTCTTCAGTGTGTGTTGCCAGCATGAGTCCGAGGCCAGGCTAATGCTTTTACTCTGGTTCTTCTTCTTTTTGACGCTGGCAAACTTTTGATGTCGTCCCGTGACTTGAGGTGCACCTGCCACACTGTATGAACAGCCAGTGCTGGAGTGGACTGTACCTGCTCAGACTGTAAGCCGCGGCCCTGGGACAGCTCCTCCAGCGCCCCCAGCAGGGCACACACACACGACACGGAGGAGAAGCAGGCCTCCACGCCGCCCTTCACACAGGCCTCGCTCATGCCGTCCATCACCCTGGGGAGCACAAGAGGAGGAACACATGAAGAACACGGTCTCACAGCGCACACCACCATGTGACAGCGGCTCACAGCTTCAGCAGGTCCAGGTGAGACTTCCTCTTGGAGAAGGATCTCTTCCTGGTCTCAGGTTCAGCCACGCAGGGACCAGCCAGGTCGAAGAGCCGCTGTGGACTGCCCAGAATCTGCACACACCGGGAACAGGGGAATAAACTGTGGTGTCAATGAGCTGCCTTCACTTTGAAGAATTTGATGACGATGTATTTAGTCTTGTGTTTAGGCCTGATTTTAGTTCAATCCCGTGTTTAGTGCAGTCTTTAGTCCTTACTGGGCCGGTGTTTGGTCCTGTGCTTTGTCCTGGTTTAGTTGAGAGTACTACAAAGCTGGATTAGTGGGTTAGCGAGGTAACTTCGGGGTTAAAGCTGGTCTAGTGGTACTACAAATCTGGTTCCCTTCCCCACAGAGTAAATTTCTATGGCAAAAGGTCACAAACTCCTACACTGCTCTGGACCAGGTGAAGTTCCTGGCAGCTCACCCTTCCTTGAGACTCCTGTCGATTTGTGCGATTGTACAAGGAGCGCTCCTCAGAGAGAGAATGTTCAGGGATTACCAAAACCCACTGGATTTTCCCGATTTCTTTTCTCTCATGAAGGAATAGTACCTCTGTGGGCCCTGTGAGCCCTACGATAAAAATTATTGGGCAGAAACATTTGTGGTGATCCTGGTCATCTCCCAACCTGCAAACTCAAAATCTGTTGAGGATATTTTGGGGTCTACAGCACATGAATAACACGCAGCTTGTCATAGCCTCATTACCTACCACTTTACACAATATTCTTATACTCCCAGAGTTACAGCTGCAGTAAAAAAGACAGGTTCATTATTACTCAAACAAGAGTTTGGTTCTAATGCCCCTGTGTTTGGTCCTGTGTTTGGTCCAGTTTTAGTCCCGTGTTTTGTCCTTTAGTTCCGTCTTTAGTCCCTTAATCCCGTGTTTAGTCCTGTATTTAATCCAGTGTTTAATCCCCTGTTTAGTCCCGTGTTTAGTCCCGTGTTTAATCCAGTGTTTAATCCCCTGTTTAGTCCCGTGTTTAGTCCCGTGTTTAATCCAGTGTTTAATCCAGTGTTTAGTCCCGTGTTTAGTCCTGTATTTAATCCAGTGTTTAATCCCGTGTTTAGTCCCGTGTTTAGTCCCGTGTTTAGTCCCGTGTTTAATCCCGTGTTTAGTCCTGTGTTTAGTCCCGTGTTTAGTCCCGTGTTTAATCCAGTGTTTAATCCCCTGTTTAGTCCTGTGTTTAGTCCCGTGTTTAGTCCCGTGTTTAATCCAGTGTTTAATCCCCTGTTTAGTCCCGTGTTTAGTCCCGTGTTTAGTCCCGTGTTTAATCCCCTGTTTAGTCCCCTGTTTAGTCCTGTGTTTAGTCCCATGTTTAGTCCCATGTTTAGTCCCGGCTTGATCCTGTTTCGGTCCTGACCTCCTTCATGATGCGGATGGCCTCGGTGCGGTGCTGGGGCGGAGGGTAGAGCAGGATCCTGTGGTACAGCGACTGCAGAACGGGCTTCATGGACTCCACGCAGCTCACCAGCCGCACCAACTCCGCCGCAATGTAACACACGGTGCGCACAACCGGAGCTGTGATAGAGGGGGCGCTAGAGGAGCAGCCCGACCCCCTGCCCTGGTCCGACACACTCCCGGAGGAAGAGTCCAGCTCCAGGCCCACTCCAGAGAGGAAGAGAGAGGAGAACAAGAGTTAGCTGAATTAGCCACTAATTATGTTCCTAATGCTAATGCTGCCACACAAAGGTCTTCTGCTTCTGCTGTCAGTGGTTCTATTTCTACTTCACTGCACCACCAGGACAATTCGTGGATCTTCATTTACTGTTTCATTCATTCTATGTGGAGAATAAGCAAAGAACATGCATTGAACAGCGAGTTACAGATGGAAAACTCTCATCAGCTTGTTTAGACCTTTACGTATGATGTAAATACGCCGTTGGAGGATGTGTCTGTGTTTTTATCTCAAAGCTACAGCACTGCCACCGATGTTACTGTGACGTGTTGCTCAGATTTAAACAGATGTTGGTGCTGTCTTCAGACTTGGGGCACTGTTCAGACCTGTGTCCCAGGTAGGACTTCATTTGAAATAATGAATAATAAGTAGCTGAAATAGTTTGTTGAGTTTATTAGTACCTAAAGTGAGTCTGTCTCTGTCTAGCACCCCCGTGTGGCTGTGATGAGAAGTGATGGTTTTGTCATTGACAGGATTCCCCATGATGGCCACCAGAGATGGACACAACTGTTTCCTGGAAGACAACACAAAAGTACACTGATGCATGAGAGCATGTGAGTGAACCAGGTGAATAATTAGGATTTCAACTATGATAAGAATAATCTGATTTAATAATTGGGAAGCCCTACCCAAAATGATTACATTTAATCTTGAACGAAACAACAGTGAGTTCCTTCGTGGTCTCAGCCTTACCAGACAAGGTCAGTAAAGCCTCTGGACAGATGCATTGTGGGAGGGCAGCTGCTGAGCATGGACAGAATACACTCCAGGTAGAGCAGCTGCAGCAGAGGGTTATCACTGGAGAAAACACACACACATGAATCATGAAACAAACACACACACGTGAATCATAGAACAAACGCACACATTTCAACCGTCGCAGACACCATCGTTACCTGTCCACAGACTCCATCTTCTCACAGAATACCGTCAGCACAGTGACCACGTCCTCACACAGAGCCTGGCTGGTGGGCGAGATGTCTGCAACACAACAGCGCACACTCATGGGCCTTTTATCATTGTATGTGTAGCTTCCCTTTTGTCATTGTACTATTGGAAACACTGTAGAAAAGGTTTCAGAAGTAGTCATCTGGACAGTTTTTTTAATAAACTGATGTTTCCGTCATCCAGAACTGTTCAAGTAACAGAAAATGTAAAAGAAAACTGTACTGTTGATTTAATTTTGGAGGACAAAAAACATCATTTAATTAAATAATTCCAACTGATGAATAAAAAGTGAAAGTAATGTCTGCGTACCTTTCCTCTGCAGCGGCAGGGCAGTCACCTCATCTCCATCTGCTCCCTGAGGACCACACAGAGGCACAGAGTTTAGTGCAGTGTGAGCGCGTAAGGAGTGTTTTCTACTGTTATTACAAGATAATGATTCTCTACTGGAATATTCAAACGGAACGTAGGGAAGTTGAAAATGGCTTTTTGAAAAATCACATGGATGAGGAGGGACTATGCCTCACAATGAGCTGAGTTTAGAGACTGCCCAGAAAAAAATCAAATCAAAAATCAACACACCGAATACATTTCATAACGCTCCAGGCTTTCATTTAATACACTTCATCTGAATGTATTGATCATGTCATTTTCCCTCTGAGCTAAGTTTAATAACAGCTAAAGCTGCCAATCAATATTCTGCCATTACCTGCAAAGTTCCCTTTCCCTTTAAGGCCAGACACTACACGCTAATTTTTTTTTTTCACCCGGAAACAATAAAATTGTCCAATCTGCAACTAAATACATTTTATTTCATTGAATCCACTTGCATTGCTAGGTTTCTCTGGGACATTGTAAATTCAGAGGCCATTTTCTTCAAATGCATTTTTGTCTTTGCGTCTGTTACATGTGTGTGTTACAAATGTGTTACGTATGTTAAAAGTGTGTTACATGTGTGTGTTACGTGTGTGTTACAAACGTGTTATGTGTGTGTTACAAACGTGTTATGTGTGTGTGTGTTGCATGTGTGGGTGTTACACATATGTTACATGTGTGTGTTACATATGTTATAAGTGAGTTACATGTGTGTGTGTGTGTGTGTTACATGTGTGTATGTGTGTTACAAACGTGTTACATGTGTGGGTGTTACACATGTGTCACATGTGTGTGTTACGTGTGTGTGTTGCAAGTGTGTTACATGCATGTGTTAAATGTGTGTGTTATGTGTGTGTTCTATGTGTATTGCATGTGTGTGTAATGTGTGTTACATGCATGTGTTGTATGAGTGTGTTATGTGTGTGTTATGTGTGTGTTACATGTGTGCGTTATATGTGTGCGTTATATGTATGTTATATGCATGTGTTACATGTGTGTACCTCTTGTCTGTGGTGTTCATGTTACGTGTGTGTGTGTGTGTAACATGTGTGTTACATGTGTGCGTTACATGTATGTTATGTGTGTGTTACATGTGTGTACCTCTTGTCTGTGGTGTGCGTGTTATGTGTGTGTGTGTGTGTTACATGTGTGCGTTACATGTATGTTACGTGTGTGTTACATGTGTGTACCTCTTGTCTGTGGTGTTCATGTTACGTGTGTGCGTAACATGTGCGTGTTACATGTGTGCGTTACATGTATGTTACGTGTGTGTTACATGTGTGTACCTCTTGTCTGTGGTGTGCGTGTTATGTGTGTTTGTAACATGTGTGTGTTACATGTGTGCATTATATGTATGTTATGTGTGTGTTACATGTGTGTACCTCTTGTCTGTGGTGTGCGTGTTACGTGTGTGTGTGTAACATGTGTGTGTAACATGTGTGTGTAACATGTGTGTGTAACATGTGTGTGATACATGTGTGTGATATATGTGTGCGTTACATGTATGTTATGTGTGTGTTACATGTGTGTACCTCTTGTCTGTGGTGTGCATGTTACGTGTGTGTGTGTGTAACATGTGTGTGTTACGTGTGTGTTACATGAGTGCGTTGCATATATGCTATGTGTGTGTTACATGTGTGTACCTCTTGTCTGTGGTGTGCGTGTTACGTGTGTGTATGTGTAACATGTGTGTGTAACATGTGTGTGTAACATGTGTGTACCTCTTGTCTGTGGTGTGCGTGTTACGTGTGTGTGTGTGTGTAACATGTGTGTGTAACATGTATATGTTACATGTATGTTATGTGTGTGTTACATTTGTGTACCTCTTGTCTGTGGTGTGCGTGTTACATGTGTGTGTGTGTAACATGTGTGTGTGTGTTACATGTATGTGTGTGTTACATGTATGTTATGTGTGTGTTACATGTGTGTACCTCTTGTCTGTGGTGTGAATGTTACGTGTGTGCGTAACATGTGTGTGTTACACGTGTGCGTTACATGTATGTTACGTGTGTGTTACATGTGTGCGTTACATGTATGTTACGTGTGTGTTACATGTGTGTACCTCTTGTCTGTGGTGTGCGTGTTACGTGTGTGCGTAACATGTGTGTGTGTGTGTGTGTGTGTGTGTGTGTGTGTAACATGTGTGTGCTACATGTGTGTACCTCTTGTCTGTGGTGTGCATGTTACGTGTGTGCGTAACATGTGTGTGTGTGTGTGTGTGTGTGTGTGTGTAACATGTGTGTGCTACATGTGTGTACCTCTTGTCTGTGGCGCAGCTGCAGGGCCAGGTCTCCCAGGATCTGGCTCAGTGTGGCTCTGACCGCTGTGTTGATGCTCCTCTGGTGCCCGCTCGCCTCGTATGTCTCCATGCACACCTAAACACACACACGCACACACACACATTATGTTTTTATGGAGTTCTTTAAAATGTATATTGACAAGACCATTGAAATGGAGATGGGCATAGACCCATTGAAGCCATGATGTCGAGGTTGTAACAATCGTACATGTGCAATACCTTTAACCATTACACCATTGGTGAGCTCTTTTTGGAGTACTTTAGTAGGTGTTTAAATCTCTAGTGTGCAGAAGACATCCTGCAGCGAGCAGGTTGATGTATCGTCAAAACACTTGAGCCATCAAACTGGTGAAGGAAACGCTGAATTAAACGTATGAAAGAGTGTGATGTGAGTGAATAGTGAGACGTCGATGAGCCTTTTGGTGTCCTGCATTCATTCCTGCAGTATTTGATCATGTCATGTCATAGTGTTTAGAAGATCAAGTAGTTAGTTGTTCACTCTCATGCAGAATTCATATCCCTGGAACAGTGAAAGCAGTGGAGCACTGCGGCTTTATCATAAACATGTCATTTAAGTCAGTGGTTCCCAACCTTTTTTGTCTGGCGTACCCCCTAAGCTTTGTCTTACACTCAGAGTACCCCTTAACTTGAGTTTCAGGCAAGTAAATGGGTTTAGTAGTCGAATATTGTCAATTATTGCGATTATATTCTTTTGTTTTAATCATATTTATAGTCCAAAATCCTCAAAAAATATGCAAAATTTACAAATAATAACACTTTTTATTCAGATAAAAGAACATTTCTTCTTCATTTAAAACCTGAAACCATCCTAAGTACCCCCTGGTAATTCCCCACGTACCCCTTGGGGTCCCCGTACCCCTGGTTGGGAAACACTGATTTAAGTGATACCCAATGCGATACGATACATCAAAAACAGTGTGACAATATATTGCAAAACTATACTGTATATTGTCCCAGCCCTAATTGTTAACCAGTCTTAAAACTTAAGATTTTGCTGACTATCATAATAGTTTTATGATTAAATACTACTTAGTTGCTGCTGTGTAAACCAGGTTTTATTTAAATAGAAGAATGAATGGTTCCCGGCTCCCGTCACGTCTTCTCTGGAGTAATGCAATTACATTTAGCTCCTCGTGCTGCAGCATATGAGGGCAGCCTGCTAATTCTCACGTTTAATCAGTGTCCCAGCCCTTATTCATGAGATGCTGTAATAAAGGAGCAGAGTTATGGCCCTCTGAGCAGACGGTGGCCTGCTGGGACAAACACAGCAGCTCTTCAGCACGCTTCTCCTGCTGCTCACATGGAGGAGGGTTCAGGGTAAACTCATGTAGGTACCACTTATGTCTGATGGAGCTCTGGGACATTTGGCAGCTGTTTATGTGGGCCGTTTGCTGTTTATGTGGGCCGTTTGCTGTTTATGTGGGCCGTTTGCTGTTTATATCGTCCATTTGCAGAGAAATGACTAAGGAAGCATTTAATGAACACAAAAATACTAATAAAGGTAAAGTGCTGCTCATGTTAATAAAAATAAATTGTCGGTTGAGGTTCTCCAACTGACCCAAAATGTAAGGGTTCTTTGGAAAAGCGGGCGTGCCTAATCCCTCTGTCCCGTGTGGAGCACACGTTCACTGACACGTTGTCCAGAAAATTTCTTTCATAAATGGAAGATGTTGTTTTACTTTTTTTATATAATCCTTTTTTTTAATTAACTTATTTATTTGATTTTATTAATTACATTTATTGAATTCATTTGTTTATTTATATTTTATTTATTGCATTTACGTTCTTCATTTTATTTAAATTTGTGCTGTCAAACGATAAAAAAAAAAAAAAAAGATTAATCACAATTGTGGGCTTTTTCAAGTGTATTTTTGCACATTTTCTTCTGAAAATTAAATACTTTTATTATTTCACAGCTCTAAATACATTATTTAAAAGCCTAATTAAATCTAGACATTGCATTTCCTGTTGAATCTGTGGCTCATGATGGATTATGATGTGTGTGGTGATTCCTCCAATCAAATCAGGCAATTAAAAGGCCTGTACCCGATTTTGAACCGTGAGACAGTAACATGTTTTAGTTTGAACCGTTAGCCCCGCCCACATAGTCCTTCCTTTCACTCAGTATTGCTCCAGGACTCAAACGACTGTCTGGAATAGTCTGATGCAGCAGTTTCCATATCGTTCCTCTAACTCTCCTACAATTATCTTTTAGCACTTTTAAAACTGCAGCATGACAGAGAATCACAGTTATTTTCCCATGATTCATAGTGTACGATATGCCTGATTACCTGTAAAGAGGTGACCCTGGCAAACGTTTCTGCACTCGTTCTTTCCTAACAAAGTGCGTTTATAATTTAAGAGATTATACATTACAAACCCAGTGTCTTTCCATGAAGTTGCTTCTATCAAAGAATGTAAAGAGAATTTATCTAGATTCATCTAGATTAACTAGATTAAATAAAAATCAGGTACAGGCCCTTTAATCTGCATGAATTTGTGATTAATGTGTCAGTTTTGGATGATTAATCACATGAGTTAACGTGTTAACTTTGACAGTCCTAATTTATTTTTTGTTTTTTTTAATTCTTTATGCCTTAATTTAACTCACATGGTTGGGTAGCAGCACATGCCAGTAATTATTTCAAATTACAATGTAAAAAAAAGTTTGTTGTGTTATTTTCTCATTTCCCAAACATACTTGTATACTGTACTGTATTCAGTTTTAAAATACATTTCATATCTCATCTCACAAAGCCCAGTTCATTGCCTCGCGGCCCCCACTTTGAGAACCGCTGCTCTCTGAAATGCTGCGTCCTCAGATTGTCCAGGATCACACTCAGATTCTCACCTGAGCGATGCGCAGGATGGAGTCTCCGTTCAGGTCAAAGTTTGGCGAGTAGGTGATGCACAGGAGGACCTGCACTCAGAAGACACAAAGCACAGTCACACGGGGCTCTCACGGACCTGCCGGAGCACAGGGTGTGGCGCGAGGAGGCCCTGACCTTCATGACCTCCACCTGCAGGTCCTCGTGCAGGCTGGGCGTGACCCTCAGAGCGTCCAACATCTGAGACAGGAGCTGCTTCTCCAACATCTCCACCTCCAGCCCGAGCCCCGCCACCAGCCGCTCGTCACACAGCACCTTCTGAGGACCAGCACAAGCACAAGCACAAGCGGAGGATCAGGAAGCATCTGTACTTACTGTGTTCCTTCATATTCAAAATGCTCCTTTTTCTTTCTTTTTTCTAATTTTCAAATTTTAAACACAAAACAGAACAGGACCAGAGAGATGAAAACAAATTAAAAAATGTAAATAAAAATTAACATCACAGAACATTCCGTGAAATAAAAGACATTAAGGCGAGAAGCTACAGGCAAAACAAATATTTTAAAATTATAGTTTTTTTGGTCATATCGGCTTTCATGTGGAAACAACAAACTTGTCCAATCTGCTCCTAAAGATGCTTTATTCTTCCATTGAATCCACTTCATCCATAGATTTCTCTGGGACATTGGAACTTCAAAGGCCGTTTTCTTAAAATGCATTTTTCTCCCTCGAGACATAAAGATCAGCCTTAAAGTAGATCCTACACCAAACTGTACAATCTGGACTCTAAATCTGAATCTGAATCTAATTCTAAAACTGATTTAATAAAGTATAGTCAAAAAATTAGGCATAATTTGGATAATTTTTAGTCAAATCTAGTTCAATCCAGTTCAGTCAAATCTCAAAAACCAAATAAGAAATCCAAAATGCCCTCAGTAACATTTTTTGTCACTACCATGTGTACAAAATGAAGAAATTTAAACCTGGTTCTGTTCATTTTTTTCAGATTTACATGGCCTCAGATTTTGGACGTTTTTACAAATAAAATGACTTGTTTCAACATGAAAACAACTCTTGTGATACATTTTGTTACACGATGATGATTTTTATTTATAGAGAGCTTTTCCACTCAAATCGCTCGTGCTTATACATTCATGTGAGTAAACTACAGGAGAAGTTTCAAATTGATATCTTTAAATTTAAGACTTTTTTCCTTTCAATTTGTAGATTATTTAATGAAGCTGATAAAACATCCAAGATTATATATAAAGAAAACTGAATGTTCAGCCTGAAAATTGAGTCTGTCAAGCAGAAATTATTGGAACATTTCTCAATAATGAATCGATTAGTTGTTTAGAATGCAAAAGGCTTATGACTGAGACTGTTGCTAAATTTGACCTAGATAAAGCTGAAGTGAAGATGTTTGAGGATGTTCTGGTCGAGAATATCTTCAAACTAAAAGCTGTTTCCATCAAAAACACAACTTTTACACATTCCCCGTGTCATTTTTTTCTGTGATTCCTGCTCTGTCTGAGCCATAAAACCTCAGCTCTCAGCTCATGGCATGTTGTATAGATCAGTTAATGATTTTTCAATCACTTAATTAGTTGACAACTATTTATATAATCTATTTCAGTTGCGATTAATCGATTGCCTTGTTGCAGCCCTAAATAGGTACATTTTCGTTGTTATTTTTCTAAAACCTACAGTTTTAGCTACGCTGCCCTTGGAACAACTCTGCTGGGGGAAGTATGGAGCTTGAACACTATCCTCTGGTTCTTCTACTTTATCTATCAACAATATTTAATATTACTTCAACTGTAGTCTGTTCATTGCTGTTCACATGTTTCTCTCCACTTCCCCCGGGAGTGGAGACTGTTTCAGGCACTGCGGCGGCTGCTCCAGTGACGATCCCCCCACCCCCACCTGTCTGGACGATCTATGCGCCACCCGCCTGGACAGCTGGATTAGCCACACCTCGTCTGCCTGGACGAACTCCATCTACTTTAGATGAACTGTTCCTCATCTCCTGCTGGAGGATCTCTCTACACTGGTGGACTGCTCCTCGTCCGCCTGGAGGAACTCTTTAAAGCCACCTCCCTCTTGAGTGGTTCTGGCTCCACAGTCCAAGTGGATGTCAGTCCTAGTTCATCTGCAGCCTGTCCGTCCGTGGGAGTAGGATCTCTCCTTCACTGTGGTTCTCCCCGAGGTTTCTACTTTTTCCCATGGGTTTTTTTTGTAGTTTTTCCTCGCCGCGAAGGAGGGTCAAAGGACAGGGGCATTCTGGGACAGTTATCTGAACTGCTTTTACCTGTGGCCCATCGAGACAACTGTTGTTGTGATTTTGGGCATTATAAAAATAAATTGATTTGATTTGATTAATGTTAGTCATAATTTTAGTCCAGTCCTTGATTGTGCCGTTTGTGTCGACCATTTCTTGTAACAATCACTGCATTTACAGTCCAACCATTACAGGTGGGAGGTGCTTGGCGTGATGTTCATTGCTTTGCGAGATCACTGATTGCGTTATCATCGATGATTTTTCTTCTTCCAAATTTCTACCCTCTACAATGCACAAACATTTTGTCTACAAACATTGGCATGAATTCACACATTTATCTCTTATTTAAATCTAAAAAAGATGTAATATAAGTTTAATGTTGGAATAAAAAGTGTGTCCCAGTGTGACAGAAACAAAAGACCAGAAGGAGCTCATGTCATTTCTGCTCCAGGACACACTCAAGACAAGACAAGAGTCAAAAGAAATGTCTATTATTATCTTATTTTATATTCTTATTTTTGTAAAATCATACTTTTCTGAAAAACTTTGAACATGCACCGGTTTGAGGTCCTACAGTGTGACAGCTCTAATTAATTAAAGTTAGTTAGTTAAAATCTCTAATACCCGCAGTTATTTCCTCCACAAACAAAACAAAACCCTGTCTTGTTCTGTGAAAAAACCCTGTAGTTTAGATCTGTACAAACATGTTCTGAAACACATGTGGTTCTTGTATCTGTTTGTTGGTTTAAAGACCTATTTAAATCTCGTTGTCAATTCACCCGAATGCGTTTAAAATGTGAACTTTGAGCAGAATCCCACAATGAAGACATACATTGCAAATCCAATCACAATCATTCATTCATTCATTTTCTACCGCTTATTCCCGTTAGGGGTCGCGGGTGACTGGAGCCTATCCCAGTGACTTTGGGCCTTAGGCGGGGTACACCCTGGACAGTGGCCAACTCATCGCAGCTGACACAGAGGACAAGGACATTGACAGACAACCATTCACTCTCACATTCATACACTAGGGACAATTTAGAGTTGTCAATTAACCTACACAGTCATGTCTTTGGACGGTGGGAGGAAGCTGGAGAACCCGGAGAGAACCCACGGTAACACGGGGAGGACATGCAGACTCCACCCAGAGAGATCGTGTGATGTTAGGGTGGTTCAGAATTCAAAACCACGATGCACAATGCACCAGGGTGCACGGTGGCAGAGCGGCTAGAGCTTCTGCCTCTCAATAAGGAGATCGTGGGTTCGAATCCCGCACCACCCCAACATCGTGGTTTCAATCACAATCAATCATTAGTTTTTTTTCCCTTCCAACCCTAAGTAAGCACACTATAAACAGATTGGGTCATGTATGATATTTTTAAACATTTGTCGTGAATGAGCTGTGGTGTAACGTCACAACACGTTAACATATCACAAATTATGTGATGCTTGCCAAAAGCCTTCCTAACGCTTACCGTAGAACTGACTTGTTTTTGAAAATATTTTTGTATTTTGCTACAAAGGCGTGTCACATAACAGGACAGAGAAAAGACGTGACAACTTGTACTCGTGTTTCAGCAAATTTCTGATGGATTTCCATATTAATATCTGAATAACATCACTGGGATGAAAAAAAAAAGATGAGGATATTTTTGTCAATATCATACAGCCCTACTGGCAATGGAAATGACAGAAGACAGGCTTAACCTCCAGGTGATTCAAAAATGGATGTGAGCCTGGATAACAGCCATAAGAATTAAGTGAATAGAATAGTACAGAGTGCATTGTGTAGAGTCCTGGGGTAGTTTGAAATGAAGCAAAACTCCATTATAACGAGAGGTTGGGATTCCTTTGAACCATTTTTGCTCTTAAACTGGCTTAGAAAGTACAAACTTTTATGTAATACTGTTTTTCCTCTTTACTGCTTTCATAAATGGTGCTTAAATCAGTGTTTTCACAAAATGCTAATCATTTCTGAAACAAATATTAGCTTTAAGCATGAACAACTTTCATTAACAACACATCATGATGAGAGAAATGGTTCAAGAAAATGTTAGCAATGAAAGGCTGAAAAATGAGTCAATAAAATGAGGCTGCGCCAAAAGCAATTCTATTTCTAGTTCTTGTTATTTTGATGTTTGAATATTTATGATCTCATGCTTAAATGTCCACATTGTGAGATAAATAAAGTGTCGCTTATACAGTATTTCACCAATAAATGCATTGGATCCTTCTGTTCACCAGTGTGCTGCTCACCTGCATCCCGGCCAGAGCGGTCTGTCCCAGTTTGGTGCTTTTGGACTCCAGAGCCATCTGCAGAGGCAGCAGACAGCGCTCCCTGCAGGACACAGAGGCACAGCACAGGACAGCATTAGCTTAGCACATCTCACATGGATCACTATTACACTACAGGCTACAGAGATACAAGACTTTTACATTTTACAACACTTTTGAATTTCAAAATAGCAGTTTTGTAACATACATGTAACAGAAAGAGACAATGTTAATCTAAGAACTGAAACTGAAAGGTCAGAATCACCTAAAACTGATTAAATGCTGAACATTTGGGCAGAGTGCATGCTTCCTTTGGACTTTACGCTTCTGAACATTATCCAGAACAACAGATATACTGCAGCAAAACAATTATCCATCCAGCCATCCATTTTCGTCTTCTTTATCCGGGCAGGGTCACGGAAGCAGCCTGAGCAGGGAGACCCAGACTTCCCTTTCCACACACACCACCTCCAGCTCCTCCGGGGGATCCCGAGGCGTTTACAGGCCACAGAGAGACACAGTCCCTCCAGCGTGTCCTGGGTCTACCCTG
Source organism: Rhinogobius similis (assembly GCA_019453435.1). Classification (NCBI taxonomy): domain Eukaryota; kingdom Metazoa; phylum Chordata; class Actinopteri; order Gobiiformes; family Gobiidae; genus Rhinogobius; species Rhinogobius similis. The sequence goes on along the minus strand of CM033634.1, from coordinate 34,380,962 downwards.
GGGCCGTGGGACATGCCCAGAATACCTCCCGGGGGAGGCATCCAGGCCACCTCAGCTGGCTCCTCTCAACGTGGAGGAGCAGCGGCTCTACTCCAAGCTCCTCTATCTCTAAGGGAGTGCCCAGCCACCCTGTGGTGGAAGCTCATTTCGACCACTTGTATCCACCTTTCGGTCATTACCCAGAGCTCATGACCAGGTGAGGATAGGAACGTATCTTTACCACAACGGTCCGATACAACGCCCGCATCACTGCAGACGCTGCACCGATCCGCCTGTCAATCTCACGCTCCATCCTTCCCTCACTCGTGAACAAGACCCCGAGATACTTGAACTCCTCCACTTGAGGCAAGGACTCTCCACCCACCCGGAGAGGGCAAGCCACCTTTTTCCGGTCGAGAATCATGGCCTCGGATTTGGAGGCGCTGACCTTCATTCCAGCTGCTTCACACTCTGAAACAGGGCGCCCCGGGGCACACGGTCAAATGCCTTCTCCAGATCCACAGGGGACATGTGGACTGGTTGGGTAAACTCCCATGAACCCTCGAGCACCACACTGCTCCAGTTCGGAATAGACCTTACCGGGAGGCTGAGGAGTGTGACCCCTCTGTGATTGGAACACCCACCCCAGTCTGGTTTATAGGACATATATTCTGCTACAATTTTTTGAGCTTTTAACAATGTTCCATCATCAAAAACATACCTGAAGTAGCATTCGGTTGCATTCACACCGTCTTAAGGAATGTTCACAAAAAAATCCTCCCCCCTCAGAGCGTCAAAGTGGTTCTGGGATGTATTTTTAGATCTCATATGTCATTTGTCCGCAAATCCTCCGCTGTTTTAAGTCCTTAAATCATCATTTCTGCCTCTAAACACGATAACTGCTGCTGCTCACTCACACCATAATGTTTGCTGACGGCTAACTTCACACATGGCAAATTTAAAGTACTCAAGAGCATGTTTAAAGTATAATAATAATATGAAAAATATTTTTCCTTTAAGCAAAATGTATGCATTTTTTCATGTATTTATTTATTTAATTTGAAACCAAAGGTATTGTGTTATCATCACATAATCTGTGTACTGTCCACGTGAGACTTATCATTGTGTAACGATTGACACTCGATGACGGTCAGACTGTGGACAGCAGGACTGTGTGTGCACAAGGTCTTATGGTCACAGCTGTTGACCTACTTTACTTTGGTCAGACTCCAGATGTTTCAACTAATATTTAAAAGGTAATTTTGTATTATGTAAGTCATAAACATGAGCTGTCTGTGTCCTAGACATGAGGTAAACATGTCCCCATCAAATACAGCTTTTACTGAGAGCAACTGTAATGCTGCATATTAGATCATAGAGCTGGACACTCCACACAACAAATCCTTCTGCTGCCTTAAGTTTATGGAGCAAACAGTCCTTTTGCTCACTTTAAGATCAGTTAAGTTTCATCATCCACACAGTGACAGGGCTGGGCGATATTAACATTATATTGCAGATATTCTGTTGGAATTACCTGATGCAGCCAATATTATATCAGTCCAACAGAAATGTGCTGAAACATGTCTTTAATCTTTAAAACAGCTTTAACAACATTATCTATATCTTCATATATTGCCCACCTCGACACAGAAATGACTCAAAGTAACCCCCCTCTATGGATACGCCTGTCCGTGCTGTTGTGCTGTGAGTTTGACGTTCCGTGAACACCGTGAACATGTTCACTGCTCCATTGTGAACATGACCTGAGCTGCACAGGGAGGAAGCAGTATCTGCTCACACACACTCAGAAGAAGGAGCTCCAACTCTGGAAACGTGTACTTGAGTCTGACCAAGTATGACTCAGTCGCTATGGAAACACAGACAGACATCTAAGCCTGGTCTGGAGCAGGTTTGAATTCAGAGTTAGTCTGAAGTCTGTATAAACACTGAACTTTTATCACATTACTCAGGGGAAAATCGATTTATTAAGGCGAGACACTGCATGTCAATAGGAAAAAAGCTTGAATTTAAAGATATCAATTGTAAACTTCTCCTGTCGTTTACTCACATAACTGTAAGAAAAAAAATATTTTTCATTATGTCATGTTTTCATACAGAGCTATGCCTTAGCTCTAGCATAGCATAGCTCTTTATGCTTAAAAGCAGATAGAATTGCATGTTTGGGACATTTAAATCTGAAAAATGGACAGAACCTTGTATATCTTAGTTAATTTTGTACATGTTTTTTTAGTTTTGGATTTCTTATTTAGTTTTATATTCAACTAGATTTGACTGAAAATTGTCCTAAAATTTCAAATTCTGTCTCATTTTTTTTTAGCTAAAACTTTAATAAATCATCACAAATGTTCAGTCCAGATTGTACAGTTTGGTGTGGGATCTACTTTAAGGCTGATCTTTATGTCTCTGTGGAGGAAAAATGCATTTTAAGAAAACGTCCTACAATGTTCCAGAGAACTCTATGGATGAAGTGGATTCAATGAAATAAAACCTCTTTAGGAGCAGTTTGGACAAGTTTGTTGTTTCCACATGAAAGTTGATATGTTGAGGGAGAAAACTGACCAAAAAAACAAACAAAAAAAATGTTCTGAAAAAATGAGTTTGGCCTGTAGTGTCTCCTGAAGAGCTCCTGTTTGTTCATATCCACCTGATTACTTTTTCCTCCTTTTGCCACGGATTTGCACTTCAGTTATGTTCGCGAGGTGAGCCATGTTTCCACTGGTTCACTTTGGAGCAGGTTGGTACTGTCCAAAAGTGTCTCGACTGCCATGAGTGAAACCTAGCCAATCTGTTTAGGAGATCCAAAGCGGAGCCTGAGAGTTCTAACTTCCAAATAGGTCTGGCTCTCTTTGGCTCCTGGAACACTTTTGAGTGAGATGATTGGATAAGAGAGAACTCAAACTTAGGGCAAAACAAGATGGTGAAAAGCAGATTGAAAAAGAAAAGAGTCATTTCTCACCAAACACTGACTGATCTTGTGATAAATCGCTGTATTTCCACTGATGCTGACTTATATGTTGAGCCCACATGCTTAGCAAAACTAAGCTAGCTATTTCCTGTTTATTGACACACGGCACTCGCTTTGTCAAGACCCAAAATATGATATTTCCACGGCCATAATGATCTAACATTATTCAAAGAAGACAGGGGAAAAATGTAGAAAAGGCTTAGGACAAACAGGAAGTAAAGTTGTAATTACTAAATGTCAGTTTACAGACATAAACCATATGATTAAAAACTATAATTCAAGTATTATTTAAATTGTATTTTTTTTTTTTTTATGTATTTTTGTAAGCGTCCATGTTAACACAGACACAACACAAGAAACACATCTGAGTCTGTACTGAGCATGTGCAAACTCAAGAAACACATCAGACTGTACTGAGCATGTGCGAACTCAAGAAACACATCTGAGTCTGTACTGAGCATGTGCGAACTCAAGAAACACATCTGAGTCTGTACTGAGCATGTGCGAACTCAAGAAACACACCTGGCAGGAGCAGCTCGTTTACCACAAGGACTCCAACTTCTACACGGACTGGTTTATTTGTATTATTTTATCATCATAAAACAATGAAGTAATCTACTATGCAATACAGCCAACTTTTAACAGTGAACTCATTTCTATGACTGTGCTGTTCTCAAACTGAACTGAAACTGTGGGTCTCTGATGCATTTTCCTATGCACGGCACTCAAGACTGTTTGAAAATGAGTCTTCATGTATGTCTGGGCCACTGTTTAAAACACCCTTTACTGTAAGTTGTGACGGCTCTCTTCAGTCCCACGCTGTTTTTAAATGTATCTTGTACTTTTGTTGTTAGAAATATGATAAAAAGTCATAAATTAACAAAGTTGCTGACATGTTTAGCTCCGTGTCATATCTGTGCCAGAGTTGCAGAATACTGTAAGTCCACATGTAAACAGGAGTATGAGTGTCCTGGTTTGCGCCTGTAAACACCATATTCAGAATACTCTCATAACCGGGATATGACTCAAAAAACAGGTTATTCGTGCAAATGTAAACGCATTTGAGACACACTCCACTAGCAACAAAACCGCTCCATAGTGCTCTGAAGAGAACCGTTCTGGGGGGATCAGGGCCAGCTGACACGTGGCTTCATGAACATTGACGTCGTGTTGCCAGGTGTACTCGGGTTATTTATGTAATCATTCCAAGCTCCTCACTCCTCATCACAGCCAGGAGAGGACTCAGACTCTAGCATTCTACAAGACCGTGAAAAACTATTAGCAGCAGAGAATGGGAAGCGAAGCAAAAGTCATCCTAAGCATAATTATACCACTTTTATCTCCCGTCACCTTGCTCTCCACAGAGGCTCGTGCACCAGAGGGCGTGGCTGGGTGCCAGTTTAGCGTCAGGCTGAAAATCACTTTGAGAACGTGCTTCAGCCAAGTTCTGCCCACTGCATTAGAAAGACATTAGCTTCAATATTATGACTTATAAAACCGCTCCATAAATCAGATTCTCTCTTCATTCCGTCCTCGTCCTCAGCAGCAGTAGTTAGAGCTTATAGCGACTTTAGCTCGTATTATTAGCATTCCGCGCCATGGCTTTATGCACAGTAGCAGGCTTTAACTTTAAGGACCTCTGCACTGTAGTTTTTCAGAATCCACTTCCCATGATCAGGGGTGTAGCACCAAATTCTGTGCCCCAGGTGCTTCTAAACGGACCCCTAATATATAATTTTGTATACTATTTATTCTTCTATTATTGTTATTTTATTATGTATCATTCACTCTTGCTAGAATATACACCCTGTGCTTTCTATATTCAGAATCAGAATCTGTTGGTGAACAAAATTCACAAACTAAAAACCCGCTTTGGCGATAAGGTGCAACATACAGGAATGTGTAATAATAACAGTAAGGTAAAAAGTATACTATAGACTATGCTAAAATAAGATAGTTGCACAAGAACTTGCTAATTTATAGTTAGAGCCTGTGTAGCTCCCGGTTTATATTATGATGCAGTAGTATTTGTTTTTGAAATAACTAGACCAATTTCACACAACATCTGGAAACAAAATGATTACAGTACGGAAATACATTAAATGCAAATTGAAATCAGTAGTTTTATTTGGCTAATGTGTGAACAATGATTTTCCTCCTAAAGGGGTGATGGGGCCCTGAGATGTCCTGCAGAAGTGTATTTAGTTTAAACTTTACTCAACCATAATGCATTTTACTTGAGGAAATTTTGATGAATAGAGGAAAGAAAAATGCAATCATTCCCTGCCTGGGGCCCTGGGGAAACTAGTACCCTTCACCTCCCAGTCCGACGCCCCTGTCCATTATGAAGAGTTATGTTGTTGTACGCTGATTCTCTCCAAATGAAAATGATATGAACGCTTTGTGTGCACCGATTTTGTTAATCCGTAGGCCATTCAAATATTGCAATTTGTAATAGTATGTTCCTTTTTGCTTACCGTAGTTTGGAAGGCGGGACTTTGCCTGTTCCATTCTGCAGCTCCAAGGTTTCTGGGGGAAAAAAAAAACAAGAGCATATTGTTAGATTTTTAACAGTTAAGGGTTTTATTTTTATTTTTTTTTAATTGTCATTGGCTTTTCCATTCTTTTGCAGGCAAATCATTGGTCGGTGCAGGGCTTTGCATGGTACGTTTACTGACTGTGGTACTCGCTGTATTTAAAGTTGAACAGGACATCTGTGGGTGAACAGTCTGACGACACCAGACATCGGTCCTGTTAATCTCTGAAATCTGAATATCTGAAAATGGAAGGAGACAGCAGACGGATGATTGGGTCTATTCAGAAACGTGACGCCCTGCCATTCAGCAGTGTTCCTTCTCCTCTTTCCAAATATCATCTAGCTACTTTTACATCACCACAAATCCTTGAAAAAAGGTCTAGGATGTACAATACAGACAACTTGATTAATATGATCTTGATGAGGTAAAAGAAATTTCTCTATAGACACCAACTTTCTTTGAGCTCTAGTTCTTGCGTGTCAGTCCTTGTGTGAGGGCGATAGAAGCGTCACAGAGTTGTATGTAGTGTTATTCTTATATAACTAAATATATAGACGTTTCTCCCCAGCTGCCTGGTCTCACTGACGATCAAGGCGAGGTTTTCTGCGGCTTTAACACACCTATTGACTGACTTTGGTACATTCTCTGCCCGTGCCCTTGCACCGCTCTATATCAGTAAATCCAACTCCACAGAGAACGGTGTGTGCTTATGGCAGGGTCAGCTCACACCTTTGAGCTGTATCAGATTTCAGGATCAGGGCAGATGGGTGCAGCACCAAACAGTGCATTTCTATGGCCCTGGCACATGTTCAGCTCCTTCTCCTCCAGATCTGCCTCACTGAGCTGCAGCCTGAGTACAGCCTGGGTACAGTGAAGAGTACAGTCAAAATATAGTCAGAGTACAGTCCAAATACAGTCAGAGTACAGCCAGAGTACAGTCAAAGTACAGTCAGAGTACAGCCAGAGTACAGTCAGAGTACAGTCAGAGTACAGTCAAAGTACAGTCAAAGTACAGTCCAAGTACAGCCCGAGTACAGCCTGAGTACAGCCTGGGTACAGTTAAGAGTACAGTCAAAGTACAGCCAGAGTACAGTCAAAGTACAGTCAGAGTACAGCCAGAGTACAGTCAAAGTACAGCCAGAGTACAGTCAAAGTACAGTCAGAGTACAGCCAGAGTACAGTCAAAGTACAGTCAAAGTACAGTCCAAGTACAGCCCGAGTACAGCCTGAGTACAGTCCAAATACAGTCAGAGTACAGTCCAAATACAGCCAGAGTACAGTCCAAGTACAGTCAGAGTACAGTCCGAGTACAGTCAGAGTACAGTCCGAGTACAGTCCAAATACAGCCAGAGTACAGTCCAAATACAGCCAGAGTACAGCCAGAGTACAGTCCAAGTACAGTCCGAGTACAGTCAGAGTACAGTCCAAGTACAGTCAGAGTACAGCCAGAGTACAGTCCGAGTACAGTCCAAATACAGCCAGAGTACAGTCCAAGTACAGTCAGAGTACAGTCCGAGTACAGTCAGAGTACAGTCCGAGTACAGTCCAAATACAGCCAGAGTACAGTCCAAGTACAGTCAGAGTACAGTCCGAGTACAGTCAGAGTACAGTCAGAGTAAAGTCCAAATACAGCCAGAGTACAGTCCAAATACAGCCAGAGTACAGCCAGAGTACAGTCCGAGTACAGTCCGAGTACAGTCCGAGTACAGTCCGAGTACAGTCAGAGTACAGTCAGAGTACAGCCAGAGTACAGTCCGAGTACAGTCCGAGTACAGTCAGAGTATAGTTCAAGTACAGTTCCGAGTACAGCCCCAGTAGAGCCCGAGTACAGCCAGAGTAGAGCCCCAGTAGAGCCTGAGTACAGCCTCAGTAGAGCCTGAGTGCAGCCCCGGTAGAGCCTGAGTACAGCCCGAGTACAGTCTGAGTAGAGCCCGAGAGCCACAGTACAGCCTCAGTAGAGCCTGAGTACAGCCCCGGTAGAGCCTGAGTACAGCCCGAGTATAGTTCGAGTACAGTTCCGAGTACAGCCCCAGTAGAGCCCGAGTACAGCCCCAGTAGAGCATGAGTACAGCCCGAGTACAGCCCGAGTATAGTTCGAGTACAGTCCGAGTAGAGCCCGAGTTCAGCCCGAGTACAGCCCGAGTATGGTTCGAGTACAGTTCCGAGTACAGCCCCAGTAGAGCCCCAGTACAGCCACAGTAGAGCCCGAGTACAGCCCCTGTAGAGCCTGAGTACAGCCCCGGTAGAGCCCCAAAATAGCCCGAGTACAGCGTGAGTACAGCGTGAGTACAGCCCCTGTAGAGCCCGAGTAGAGCACCAGAGAGCCCGAGTACAGCCCAAGTACATCCTGTGTCTTTAGTTCTGTTATTTATCTATTGTAATTCCATTCCATCGTATCCATTTTACGATATTAGGGTAGTAACAATAACGTATTGTACATTAGGGTTTTTGGGGAGTATCCTGCTTTAAGGTTATCGTTTCAGAGTCATAAAGTTGTTTCAATATTGTTGCTTTTCTCTAGCGTTATATCGTCCTGCAAAAATTGCTGTCATGGCAGGCCCATCCATCACCCGTCCTCCATCACTTCTACACCCCTCCTCCAGCTCTCTTTCTTCCCTCTCTCCTGTGAGCCATTATCCCTGTGTTATGTTCATCAGCCTGTTATCTGTGTTTCACCTCAGAGCGCAGCCCCGGCCCCCGTCTCAGTCTCAGTCGCTCTAATCCTATCAGAAGAGAGCGCCACCACCGGGCGAGAGGAGGAGGAGAAGACGTGGCACCTTCTGACTCACCATCCACACACTCACCTCAGGAAATAAAGGTAAAAACTGTCATTGTAGCCGAGCACTATTGACTAAATTGACTTGTTAACTTGATATTTTCTTCAATATCCATATAACAATATTAAACCAATATTATATCAATGTGCCAAAACATGTCTTTAAATGTCTTGTTGAGGTTTAAATATCAAAAAATGTGAAGGAATTACCCACAAAAACTGCACAAATATGAAGTTTCCCAAACATCGATACACAAGCAGTTACCTTTGGATACTTTAAAGCAGTCATTCCTAACCTGGATCCCCAAATTTGGGTCCCCAAAGATTCTAAGAAGTCCCCAGGAATTTTTAGGAAAGAGGTCGGAACTAGATTTAGTAAATTCTAATTTTCTATTCTAATTCTAATCTTATGTAGTATAGTAAGTATTTTAGAATCATTATTGTTATGTTAACTTCTGAATTATTTTAAGAATTCTTTATTACGCAGAAAACAATTAGTAGTTTCCTGAGCAGGAAAAGGATGATTGGGTCACTAATCAAAAACTAAACTAACTAAAATATGGGTCGCTGGGAGAAAAAGGTTAGGGACCACTGCTTTAAAGAAAAATTAACATTAAATAATCCTCTCCCTCCGAGCTTCAAACACACTTCCTGCTGAACTTCCTGGATTTTCTGACATATTTTCAGATTTCATGGGTAACTTGTCTGAGAATCTGTTTTAAGTCCTTAAATCATCACAGACTCGCTCTGAGCATTTCTTCCGTATAAACACGATAACTGCTGCTGCTAGCTTGATAATTGCCTGTAGCTTCTACAGCTTATATAGCTAGAGATAGTATAGCTATATAGCTATAGCATCTACTGGCTGGATGCACTAAGTAAGTGTCTTTCCACATTCCTGAGAAATACATGAATTTATTAATAATACACCTTTTTTTGTTTGTTTGAGATGGCAAATTGAAGGTCCTCAGGAGAATGTTTAAAGGATAATAACAATACAAATATAATATTTTTCCTTTAAATAATTTCAGGTTAAAAAAAAGTGGAACTGAATAGTATTTTAAAAAGAAATGCAAATGTAAAACATAAGAATGGATTATTAGCAAATACAGCACAGCATAGTTACCATCTTTAGCAAAAGCTAATGGAGGCAGCCTGGGTCAAAGTTCAGGGGTCACAGTGCACAGCAGGAGAATCAGACATCATGATGGTGAAATAATTGCTGTTTCTCCCTCTGAAGCCACAGCTGCCCCGGGTCAGATTGATGATGAAATTGCGGCTGTCCATCTGCACCTTCAGACCTCTGATCACAACCACAGCATCACACAAGCACAAACAGGTCCAGTGCACAGTGTGCAGTATCAACTCAGCCATCAACTGGCTGATGCAAAAATCAGTATCATACAAACTAAACATACTGTAACACAAGGCCCTCCATCTGACAGAAAGCTGCTAATTTTTCTAGTGATTTTTCCATTGATTTGATCTTGTTTTGCCTGTGTTCTGCTTTTGTTTTGACAGTCTAATACTTACTAATAAAGTAATTCATCCACATTTTAGTTTCAATAGAAATTTAATTATTGTTATAAAAAGTATACTTAATACAATATTGATGTCACAATAGTTATATATTGCAATCTTTTCCAGTATCGTGCCGTCCTAGTGAGCACCAAGTTGAGGAGCAGTTTTAACCATAAGCTCCCATTGCACATTATTATTTCTACTGAATAGATATAACTTTGAAAATATGAATCTCTATTCTGAAATCCGTCCTACTTTATAAAATTCTTCATAATGCAGCTCCGCCTCCCTTAAGAGGCTTTTTTCAGTTACGATCAGGGCAGATGACTAGAACATCTCGCTCAACTCTAAATTATGATCTGACCGTTCCCTTTAAACGTTCAGTGATGGGACAATCCACTTTCTCCTTCACTGCAGCAAAAAACTGGAACACACTTCCAGCTGAGTTAAAAACATGTTCAAACTCTCTGTCCTTCTCACATGAGACAATGGCTTCAGAGCAGACAGGCCTATCCACATTAGGCTTCTGAGCAGACAGGCCTGTCCACATTAGGCTTCTGAGCAGACAGGCCTGTCCACATTAGGCTTCTGAGCAGACAGGCCTATCCACATTAGGCTTCAGAGCAGACAGGCCTGTCCACATTAGGCTTCTGAGCAGACAGGCCTGTCCACATTAGGCTTCTGAGCAGACAGGCCTATCCACATTAGGCTTCAGAGCAGACAGGCCTGTCCACATTAGGCTTCTGAGCAGACAGGCCTGTCCACATTAGGCTTCTGAGCAGACAGGCCTATCCACATTAGGCTTCTGAGCAGACAGGCCTATCCACATTAGGCTTCTGAGCAGACAGGCCTATCCACATTAGGCTTCTGAGCAGACAGGCCTGTCCACATTAGGCTTCTGAGCAGACAGGCCTATCCACATTAGGCTTCTGAGCAGACAGGCCTATCCACATTAGGCTTCTGAGCAGACAGGCCTATCCACATTAGGCTTCTGAGCAGACAGGCCTATCCACATTAGGCTTCTGAGCAGACAGGCCTGTCCACATTAGGCTTCTGAGCAGACAGGCCTGTCCACATTAGGCTTCTGAGCAGACAGGCCTGTCCACATTAGGCTTCTGAGCAGACAGGCCTGTCCACATTAGGCTTCTGAGCAGACAGGCCTATCCACATTAGGCTTCTGAGCACACAGGCCTGTCCACATTAGGCTTTTGTAAACATTCTGACTGATTTTAGAAGACATGATGACTATGAATTTAAATGAATGTATCTTGGAGCATCGTGTTAAGGATGAGATTCGTATCTTTAGCATTTTGTGTGGTGATCGTATTTATGAATTGGTTATTTAATTTAAAGGTTTTATGATGAATTTGATAATTGTAATTTTAGAAGGTTTTGTTATTGATTAATTATGAATTGGATAATTGTATTCTAAAGTGCTGCTAATAATGATGGACTATTGTGTTTTAGTAGAATCTCTGCTGTTGAATTGTTCATTTATTCGGTGTAAACGGGTGCTACTTTGTAAACAAATCTTGTTTGTTGTTGTTTATTTAAAACCTGCCCAAGGACTACAGATGGAAAGTAGCTTGGAGCTAAATCTGGCGCAGAGCATCTCTTCTCATTGAGTTTAATGTTATCTGTGCACTGCCCTTGTTTTAAATAAATAAATAAAAAAAATAAATAAAGTCATAATTCTTTTACACATAAAAGTGCATGAAATGACTGTTAAAAAGCTCACATTCATGACCTCCTTCTTCAGGGTTTTCTGTTGCAAACGTTTCCCACAAAAAATATTAAAATGCAGCAACATGAAATCCACTACTAAACAAAGCAACTTTAATGTCTCAGTTTTGTAACAAATGACAACAGTTGTGTTTCTTTTGTTCATTTCATGAATGAACTTGTTGATGAAATGACAAACATTTATATATTTAGAACCTCAAAAAAAAAAAAAAAATAATAATAATAATAAAATAAAATGATAGTTAAAAAAAAAGACCTGACTGTTCACCGATTTGTTTTTAAACTTCAAATAACTAACAAATAATAGAACACACTACAGTGGACCAGGACGTAAACTTGTTTTATGGCAGGTCATAAAGGATTAAAATGTGGAACATAAAATATCATAATTTTTCTTTGTTGATTGATTTGATACAATACAGTGTGAGTATTTCAGTGTTACTATTGTGTAAATAAATGATGCTGGTCTCACAGTTTGGATGTGATTATGAGCTGCTGTGTCGCTGCTTTGTGTTTATCTGATCCTCTTTACGCTCATATCTGTTCTACATGTAAAGCACCCCTAACAGAAACCAGGACTAAACCAGCACTAAGCCAGGACTAAACCAGGACTAAGCCAGGACTAAACCAGGACTAAGCCAGGACTAAACCAGGACTAAGCCAGGACTAAACCAGCACTAAGCCAGGAATAAACCAGGACTAAGCCAGGACTAAACCAGGACAAAACCCATGCAAAAAACAGCACTGACAGCAGGTGCTTTTCAAATGTCACCAGGACTAAAACTGGACCAAACCAGATCCAAGCCAGCAGCAGACCAAACCAGTATACATCAGTAATACATCAATCTAAACTGAGTTCAAACCAGGACATCAGGACTCAACTGGAAAAATGGTACTGAACCTTGACTAAAACCAGGACTAAAACCAGGACTAAACTAAGATCTATGATTGGACTAAAATCATACAAAACACCACAGACAGCAGATGCTTTCCAAATGTCAACAGGCCTAGGCCAGGACTAAAATCAACTGGGTTCAAACCAGGACAACATAAGGACTTTAGTGAAAAATGACACTAAAACAAGACTAAAATCAGGACCAAATCCAGGACTAAAACCAGGGCTAAGACAGACGTGAAACTTGGGACTAAAACCATGCAAAAAAACATAAAACAAAACAAAACACCCCCTGTCAACAGGCGCTTTGCAAATGTCAACAGGACTAAAGCAGGACTGAACCAAGACTACACTGGGGCTAAACCAGATCCAAGCCAACTAGAGACCAAACCAGTAATACACCAGTAATAAACCACATTCTCTAAACTGGGTTCAAACCGGGACAACATCAGGACTCAAAAGGGAAAATTACACTAAACCTAGCCGAAATTAGTACTAAACCAAGACTAAACCGGGACCAAACGGGACAGAACCTCGCAGGACTGAGCGAGAGCCGTGGCTCTGATGCCCGCTGCCCGCTCATGTCCACAGTGACTCACCGCAGGCGCACACGCACGCCTCCCGCAGCGCTTTGTGCTTGTGTCCGGACGCCTCTTTCTGAAGCTTCCGTAGAATCTCTTCCATGGCTCGAACAGAAAAAGCACGGCGCCGTTTAGATCCCGTGTACGTGGTGGAGTCTGTCTATCCCCTCTATCCGCGCACCGTGACGCGTTACAGCATCCTCACGTCGGCGTCACGAAGGCGATGATTCATGCTCGGAAGAGGAGAAGCCGTGCGTAAAAAATGCGCGTCCTCGGGTACAAACCGTGCCATTAACGCAAATGAAATGCATAAAACGACATACAATTGCAACAATATCACAACTGTAAGTGTGTTTTTGTCATCCTTTGAATCACAGAGCAGTCCACACCTGCGCGTGCCCGGGATGCCAGGTCTGGTCGTGTGAAATCAGGAAATGAGCGCGCAGAAGGCGAGGGGGGGAAAGGAAAGGGAAGCCGTGGTAGGAAAAAGGACTGAAAGCTGGGCAATACAAGATCTAAACCAGGACTAAATGTGGACTGAAACAGTCCAACAGTCAAAGCTACAGCTAAAGTCAGCACTTAAACAGTTTGTTTCTAAAACCTGAGACACTAGACCTATACTGCGTCTAAACCAGGACTAAATGTGGACTAAACCAAGCCATAATCATCAGTAAACAGTAGGTCTAAATTATGACTAAACAGGGATTAAATTAGGACACAACCAGTACTAACCCAGATCTATATCTCGGTAAACCAGATTTAAGACAAGACAAGAAGTAAACCCAGACCAAAGCAGAGGATTTGCGCCGGCATGGCAACACAGTATTTACACGGGGAGGGGAGGGAGGGGAGGAGGGGGAGAGGGAGGGTGTAGTCGGATAAGCAGCAGGATTTCCTCTGTGTGAAGGCGACAGGTGACAGAGCAGAGACTGGACTTCAGAGTAAAAGGACAAGTCTCTGCCTGAGCTGGAGCTGGAGAACAGGCGCTGCTGAAAATACAGAAAACAAAGACACACAGATTTTCTGATGTCAATAGTCAACAATTCACAGAATCGACAAATCTGACAGAATGTCATAAGAAAAAGCATTATTCTCTGATATTTCTTTCTGCCCTATCTAGTTTCTGCGTTCTGATCATCATAAGCCTATTTATAAATATTGAACGAGCTTGTATTACTTCACCAGTATTGTTCGTATCCTAATGTTTGTTTGTTTTTTTCTTTTTCTTTTGTTTGTTCAACTCTTCCCTCTGAAGCAATGTTTAATGAAATGATCATAGACTGACTGTGAAGTCCCAGGGCCAGGACATGATTCTAACTGAAATAGCTGCACTGACTGTGAGCGGCCGCTGGGTGGAGCTGCTGCTCCAGGATACACAACGGGACACGAGCCACTCAGAGGCATCTGTATCTGTGTCTGCGCAGCTGCTGAGAGCTGCGGGAAACGCGCGCACAGATCCACTGCAGATGGAGAATATGAATGAATGACTTTGTTTCAAACAAACACAAGTCCAGGACGTCCTGCCACAACGAGAGCCACAAGTGACACGCTGTTGTGTCACGCACAGCAGGCGCACGGGAGGACGCAGTGTGTGTGTGCGTGCATGTGGGTGTGTACGTGCGCGTGCGTGAAGTGTGCGCACGCCCAGGAGCTGTCCCAGACTGTGGTGCTGCACGCGCCCCTCCTGTGCGTCCCATTGGCCAACTGAACTGGACTTTTTACGTCATGCGTAACTTTTTGGCTATAAATGCGCGCGCTCCGGCCACTCTCTCCCTCTCTCCCTCTCTCTCTCTCACTGGGTGTGTGCAGCTGACAGACGGCTCGTGCTAAACACTCCAAAGAATATAGGTCGTGGCGCGTCACGTGCGTCATGACGGGGCGCCTGTAAATAGCGGGATGAAGCGCGCGAGCCTCTGAACCCTGTATGGTGCGCACGGTGCGCGTGTCAGCGGGTCACGGCGCTTCTGAGTCACACCACACTCCAGCGGCACATCTGCGCGTCTGCGTCCATGGATAAAAAGGCTCCGCGCGCGGCACAATGGTCGTCCTGGGAGCGAGTAACGGAACGTTCGGTGGCGGAAACATGAGGTCGTTTATGATCGAGGAGCGCGCGGGCGGCGGGGACCACGCGGGCTCCAACAGGATCATCTCCGAGGTGCTCGCGCCGCGCCTGCTGAAGATCGCGCAGGACGCGGCGGAGGCGGCAGCTGCGGCCACTGCCGCGGCCACGTACAGTCCGCCGCTCGTCATGGAGAGCAACGGCACGCGCTGCGGGGAGCAGATCCTGAGCTACGGCCGCGTGGAGAAGGTTCTGATCGGGGGCGTGCTCACCATGCTCACACTGTCCACCATCTGCGGGAACCTCCTCGTGGTCATCTCTGTGTGCTTCGTCAAGAAGCTGCGGCAGCCTTCTAACTACCTGATCGTGTCTCTGGCGCTGGCGGACCTGTCCGTGGCGCTCGCGGTCATGCCCTTCGTGTCCATCACGGACTTGATCGGGGGGCAGTGGGTGTTCGGACAGTTCTTCTGTAACGTCTTCATCGCCATGGACGTGATGTGCTGCACCGCGTCCATCATGACACTGTGCGTCATCAGCATCGACAGGTCAGACAACTTTACCTCACATCCAAACTCACGGTTGTATTTAGGACAGACTGTGCGCTTTTACGCACGGCGCATGGAGACAGGACTCTTTACGCGCGGGTCACACGGTCCTTGTGGGTGCTGTTCAATCCTTTCACTTCCATATTCTCAAGCTCACGGGTGCGTGTGGCACGCGCCCAGAGCGTAAATGTTCTTACAGAGACATTTGACATGACAGCTCCCTGACCTTTACCGCGGACACCCGCGGTGCTCCTGCGCGCAGCGGCACACTGCGCACGGAGAGCGGACTAGCCTGGTCATGACCACAGAGACTGTCTCTAACTTCATCTTCAAAAGTTCAGATGATGAATTAAAGCATACAGTATGTCTTTACTGCACTGTCTCACAGAGCTGCGTCAGAATTACGCACGGTCTTTTTAACAGTTTGTGCAAAACCAAAGGAGAACATGGGCACTAAATGGCACGTGAGGATACTTGAGTGTGACATTGTTTTGACCAGGACGCTCAGATTTATTACACACAGAACATCAGGGTGTTAACACAGTCGTGGTTCTGATCAACTGTATTTGATGG